>JACCPG010007146.1:0-33334 GCA_016069955.1 Drepana arcuata
AAACTCTATTATAATTTTATTTTGAGGTGATAAATTCTGATTGATTGTTCGATGTTCTACTACTGTAATATAAACTCTTCGAAATTAAAATTATTTTCTAATTTTCAGTTCGGTTAGCAATAAAAGCGTGTTTTTTTTTAGTTTTTTTAAACTATTATTATCTGATGCAATTCTTTCCATTTGCCCCTATCCAGTATCCAGCACAAGTTCTTTGACATCCCCATACGTTATGATCTGTAGACACTTTTTCTTTTATTTGATTCATATATGATTATCAGTTAGTCATGTACATCCTCTTTCTCTCTTTCCTTCTAAGATATATATTTCTGTTATATTAAATTCCCATAAAGTAATCTATATGGGCTCCCACAAAATATTAATCAGTTCTTAAAAGACCTTAGAAAAGGTATATATACTATGTTTAATTTAAAAATACATCATCGATAAAATTGGGTGTTTCCTAATAAGGGCCTTTCCACCCTCTTAGTGACCTTTTACATTAAGCATTAAGATTATAATCATAAAAATTACAATTCATGATTATGGCGTATATACATATTATATACATCCTCTCGCATACCCACAAGGGTCCCCGAAGGGATAGGCAGGCATAGGTTATAGTTGGTACCCACACACCCACTTTCCTCCAGAGATTCCTATATCTTTATGCATCAGCGTCGTGAGCAACAACTTGGGCTTGTTACCTATTGTTTAATTGATAATCTCACAAGTTATATGCAATTAAGTAAATAATAATAATAATAAGTAATTTTATTTCAGGCAACACATTCAAATAGATTTAACTTTTCCCTGTGTCCCTTGCGTTGAATAAAAGTTGTTTTAATTTCTTAATTTTATTTATTTCTCATTTTCCTGTTGGTGCCATAGATAACAAATTATGTATTTATGATATGGCGAGTGTGGTCAACGTAATATTTTGTTTAAATTTCCCTTTTCCGTGGGATAACGACCCCTCCGCCCAGCAACATGGCAAAGCAAACTATTATACGACATAAAATGTATATTCTTGATTCGTGGATTACGCGTAATTAACAGATAAATAAACGAGTCCATTAGCTTTAGAACAGTGGACCGTAATTACGCGCAAGGTTCTGTTAGATTCACGGAATGCCAGATTAGGGGTAATTAAGTCTTGCGAGAGTGCAGCCTAGCGACTGCCATTATATGGGATAATGAGGTGTCCACTCTGCTTGCTCTTGTAATATGTAAATTGAATTTTACATGCCGCCCTAAGGGGTCACTAGTTTTGTGATGAGAATAGTTTACAGCTCGGAGTAAACATTTTAATGTGTGCAAAGATTACTGTTTTGATAATTGAAGTTGTTAGTAAGATAGAGTTGTAAGTCCGTTTCCCAGTTTCATGTTTCTCAATTTAATTGTACTTTTATACTAAATAGTACAATAGTATGATAGTAAAATTATAAATATTTGGTAAGGATTCCTGAGGCAATGCTGACATTTCCCACTTAGTAATAGCTATACCACTATTTGTATGTATGTACTGAAAAGTTATACCGTTAGGGACTCGGCGTGATGATATGTACTCAATATACTGTCAAAAATTTGCAAGCAATGGTCGTATTGGGAGGGTCGAATAGGCAGAACATAATATGCGAGAACTCTTATGTAAAAATATATATATGTGTTCTTTGGTCCTTTGACGGAACTCGACTTATTTTTAAACTAAGCACGAACAGATTATATAACCTTTGTGCTGATGTTAGTGAGAGCTGTTTCGTTAATAAAAACAAATTGGTGTCGGCCACACTCAGCTATAAAAGAGACCCACAATTATTTCCACCGGACAGCCCTTTCGGTTCTGAAAGAGTTGTACACAGTAGCCAAATAGCGTCAAAAATTCCAATACCGTGTGCTACCGCCGGTCGCCGCCTCGCGTGCCTCACGTTTTCAGGTCGCACGAACCAACGCCAGAAAAAAGTAGGGTAAAATGGTTAAATGAAATATTCATACCTATTTCCTATACTGGTCAAATTGGTTACAATTCACAGACCTTAAGCTCAAAGGAATTAGGGTGGTATCTATTAACACTTGTCGCAAATAATCAGGACTGTTTAAAGCGTTCACACATAGTTAATATCACAAATAGAGGATCTTGTTTACTAAACTCTGACTAGAGCAGCCATGAATATTTTAGAATGTACAAGGCAATATTGTGATGAGAGATATCCAATATTTAATATATCATCTACATCACACGCATTGTCCATCTATACATGATTCCGCAGGTTTTGTCAAAATCATCTTAAATTATGTAAAAAGAAGAAAGAAGAATTGATGATGAGTGAGATGAATGTGTCAAAAACTGTTAATCATCGATAAAACGTTGGCGTATCTGATGAAATTCCTACCATTTGCCTCCATCCAGCACAATGTCTTCGACCTCTCTATACCACGTAACACCTTTCCTTTGATCCGACTCATGCTTGGAACAAATATAAATATTTTTCACATTTAGATTACTGGCGCATTTTTAATCTGCCTTACCCGTGAAGGACTTGGCGTGACGACATGTATATATATTTAGTTAACTAATATACAAAGCAAATAAATCTAAAATAAAGAATTGAATTAAAGGTTTTAATATTTATAAAAACATAATCTTGAATCAATTCACGATTAATCACAAAGCTTAAAATGGCTATGAAAACCATTATTGAAGGGGCGTTAACGGAATCATTATTATGAGTAGAGAAATACTTTTTTCCATATTTTATATTCCAGATACACTAGAATGGCTGATTGATTATTGTGCTGTCAATTGTAAGAATGAATATATGGTTGTGCGTTCGTCTTCTTCGTATTATAAATATCATATACCTATCTGATTACGATGAAAGAGTTATTCGTGTCTGCAAAGGTCAATGAATAATGAAGCAAATCAAATAGTACAATACCGTCGATTGGCAGAAAATAAAACACGTGATAATTATCATGATTCAGCTGCGATTATTTGCTAGGCACGATCATCATATATTAAGGTCTCTTTATAAGAGATCAGTTATATTAAAAGACCGTAGCTGGAACTATTCCTCTGCCTACCCCTTCGGGAAGGGAAAGGCAAGTGCAAAAGATCCTTGTCAAGGCGTCAAGATACTTTATATTGTCAAAATTATGCAAAAATAATTGATTATTCATTGTTTTTATTACGATTATAGCGACTAATAACGTAGCAAGTATGCCTACACTTTACAAAATTACATGCAGTGAAACTTTCCAAAGGGTAATCTAAAATGCTGACAACAAAATCCGTTTTGTATACCGTGTTGTGGTCGCCATCCAATTTACCTCCGCACCTCACATGCGAGCTTCGGCTCGTTCGACCAACTTTGTACCGAAGAGATTTGATACATTTTGATACAATTAAACTTGATTGCTTGATCAAACTTAATTAAGTCTTCGAGTCCAAAAGAACAATATTAGTTGAACCCATTATTTGCCAAATTAACGTAAATGACCACGTCGTCTTGCTAATTTACAAATTAAATAAATAAATAAAGAGACTGATGAATGTGAACGAAGTGATGAAAGAGGTATGTAAGTCTAGAGAGAACTGGCGCTCTATACTTTCTGCCTACCCCGTTAGGAACTCGGCGTGATGATATGATATAAATAAATAAATAAAATATTTTTTTTGCATTAACTTCACACTTAGATGGTCACAACAGCGTCTTACTGTATTGACATAAATAAACTTCATGCATACTTACGTCGATACTTTAGAGATATTATAGAGAATAGAACTGCAATTAAAGCAGTAAATTATACCGAAAACAATATAATTAAAACAAAGGTGCAGTGTTCCCATTTCACAGGCACTTCAGTGCGCAAATAGCTCTTGACTAAGAGAGGTTTGATGTATGGATCGTAAGAATGTCCCGAACGCCCAGTGAAAACAACGCTAAGTGTTGGGAATACATACATTAGTGGGTACGAATTTTTCAGAAATAATTTTATAGATTTCTTTCGCGCAAGTACAAATAAATAAATGGTTTACAGAACTCATCTATCTGCAAATAGAAGTCACCCATTCAATAATTTTACAAATTAACGTTATTCCATGTACTTAACTAGCAAAATATTTTTAATATAGTTTTTTGGAACGTGAAACACCTAGAACAATTTTTCAACTTTGAACACATTCTTTAAGAATCTTGCAAATATTATTCCTATTCAATGCATAAAATGTAGTTGCTCTAATATATGGATACTTGCCTCATAACATTATTGACAAAGTAGAACAAACCACTTTATCTATTAGCAAAGGACTGTTTCCATTACCCGACCACTCAGACTAAACAATGTGTGCTTTCATTTAATACAAAACCGAAGAAATTGCAGTTAACACTATGAAAGTAAGTTGCATAGTAATGCGTGTTTAGTTATGTTATCTAGTCTTTATAACACATGATGAATACTAAACAAAATAAAAATGTTATCGAGATAAACAATATCTCCGAGCAATTATTGACCAAGTGAAATGCATGCACGCATGACTTGCAAAAATCGACTTACCATGAATAATTTACTGCATATAAGATATGCGCTTGAAATTAACTAACTTCCGCGATTAGCACCTATTCAGACATTGTCATTCGTATATTTAGGCTCGCCATATATTTAGGTACCACCGTGTCAGATGGCGAGTCCGTCGCGACGTTTCTCAAGCAGAGAATTTCTTCTGTCGAACGTTATCTTTTATATTCTCATGTATGAGTCATCACTGTAGTTACGAGTAAGTCAAGAAAAACTCATTGGTAGCTTCGAGATTTAAAATTGCAATCATGGACATCAATCTATCTTTTTCATTCCAGTTCCATGCCAGTTCCATAAATAAATTGAAGTGATATCTACTCCTGGAATGGTAATTAAAATGGGTCCTCGTCTGATCCCGGCAAAGTATTTTTTTCCTATTTATGTTGGTTCCGACATCATATTATCCCGACAGCCGTACTGTGATACGTTCGGATATGTGCAAGGAATTTTTCAGGCGGAATAATATATGGTGAGCAATCAGGGTGGTGTGGAATTGGGTAGATATTATTGTACACCTTACTTTTGAGAAGTTTCACGAACACCATGCTTATAATGACTAGATCTGTTCGAACCCAAAAACAAGTGTGCGAACGTCAGGAGATTCTGCTCAAACCAAATATGTTAAAATAAAGAAAGGCGACTTACTATAGTTGGAAATATGGACAGGATGAGGAACAAATTGTTGACAAATATATGCATTGTGAAAGTGTCTGGAAGAAGAGGCAGTAGGAAATCACGCTCCAACTACATAGATCAAATCGTACCAAGGCTTAAGCCCTAGAATGAGCACAGTACAAATGGTGGAGTACCAACATTTTAAGTCATAAAATTGTACATATCTATGTCAAACAGATTTACTTTTAACACAGAATTATGGAACTGCCGCGTTAAAAGCTACGTTTTCCATTGATACTATGCTTAAACATATTTGAAAAATTAAAGCAGCTTAGTACATTTCAGTGGAAATGCAGTGGCGTTCGAGATAAATTTGATTCACAGATGCAAATAAAACCCGTTAGAATGTAAATTTAGCTGTGAAACAAATATGTACGGGTAGGAGAGAAATTGCATTCTCTCTAGTGCCGCCGTGTTTATAATATGTCTTTAAACCCAACTAGACACATAATTTTATTTTAATAAATAATCTTTTTGGTTATTTGAGAGTTTGCTTTTTAAGGGCGATTAAAGCAACTGTCTAGACTCTAGATGGCATTATACTCTGCATGTTCGTTCTGCTTCTGCTTTTTGACTTTGATTCTGATGGAGAGACATGGAGCAATCTTAATTAAAACCCTGATTTTAATTTCCAGAATTTCACGGAACTATTCCCTATGTAGCATCGAAAGTTTCCTGAGTATGCGATGACTGAAATATTCCGATAAAGTTTTTGCCCTAATGGTCCTATTTAATAACCTCTTTATGGATCTAAAACTTCGGCCATTTTTCTGGGAAACTGCCGATTTTGGCCTTTGACTGCGGCATAAAACAAAACTAGTGAAAAGTATTTGTCGAAGATCTGCGCACCCTTCCACCTTTGCTATTGAATGCTTTTTATGAAACTTTATATCCATGCTCTCTGAAAATAAATTATACATTGAAGGTCATAATTAACCAAAATCTTTGTTTTTTTAGTTCTACTCACATCATGTTTTGTACCTTTCTTAGAACTGAGGATGCGTTCCAGATTTCTCAGGATAAATTGCTGACCCTCGATGAAAATCGCATTACAATCTATTGACTTGTTTTTAAATTTGTTTAAGCAGACGCTTCAGGAAGAATTCATTCATTATTTATAATATGCAGTAAAATCTTCTCACTCTCTCATCTTACAATAATTATATACTATGGGATTTCAAAGTTAATTTAAAACGAATGAGAAGATGTATATGATTTTTCCGGTTATTATACGCGAATTTAAGTCACAAGACATTCAAAACTGGAACGGAGTTTGCTGTTGTTTTAGGACATGCCTATCAATGTTACCCAACCCAAACAAACTTAGGAAACTTACTATGGAACCAATTTCAGAGAACTCCTCTTAATATTAATTGTCATACATTTCTGGATATAATTTCATGTTATTTCATGTTTGCCGGATATATTTTGTAAAGGATCTGATGAATAGACTCTTCTTTGTCTCGTTAGTTTTACACCATTCCATAATTTATACATAACACCTTCCCACAAAAACCCCGAAAGGATGAGTAGAAATGCCCAATCCTTTTAACTAACACCTTCTTTAATCACAATCATATTTATGTTTTCGTGACTGATGCCAACTCGGAAATGAAATAAAATAATTTATACGCAAGAAAACGGTAGGTTACATAATCGCATGTTTACATTTTTACATCGTGATTGACAACCTACTATTATCGGCATGCAAATATTTATAAAGCAATTAAATACAAGTTATAGAAAATTTGTAAGCATTACAATAATTTAAAAATATTAATTTCTTTTAATTATTATTAAAATAATCCTGTACAGATTAGTACCTGAGTAGTATTAACTGAGCCATTATTTTAGGTTCCTATGAAGGAAATTCAAAGGCTGCTCTACGATTTTCATAGGGATTTTATTGAAAATGTCCAACTCTTAGGCACGTCTGCGCCATAAATATTTTAATAATATTCTCATGTGTGCAAGTTTTCCACAGTATAAAATACTTACTGAAGTACCGATCGTGGTTTGTTCCTGTAATTTTAAGTAAGTAAGTAATGAACATAAAAATAATATAAGATTGCAAATAAACTATTACCAGTTTTAATTTACGAATGTCTATTCAAATTAACTCTGACTTGGCAATTACCAGGAAGGTCTTGGAAACGGTAATGGGAGACTGTAAGGACCCTGTGACCTCGGTTAGTAATTAGCACGATACGAAGGTAAGTTGAAATAAGGTACTTTAGGTAAGCCTTATACTTGAATTGCTAATTACCAAATATTATTTCGAGACTGTCCGTTACTTCGATTAAAATTGCTGAATACTAGGGTTATGTTCCAGGACAATGTCAGTACGAATTTACTTAATATGTCACCATATCAGTCATACCATATGAATACGTAGACACATTAATGCATACATTACGGTATTACAATATAAAAAATATTCGTTGATAGCCAAATATTACCAAGAACAGTTAATTAAATTTGGTCCTTCGAGCCGGATCTGAAATCAGATTTCAAAATGATAAAATCTATTTGCTGGTAGATCAGGTAAGACTCAACGTGACATTTAATCTAATAAGTATAGTATGCCGATAATGCTATATTTCGGGACTAAACAAATTTGGTATCATTAAGTGTCTTATTATGGTAATGCGAACAACATTACCGTATTAATTAAGCGTATTTTAAATATACAGAAACGAAAAATTCGTGATAACATGAAATTATGTCCGAGGGGGGAAAAGAGCGCAATATAGCCTCATGCAAATAGGATCGTTTACGCTGGCCACTCGACACAAAAATTAGGCAAAAATCCCCGCTACCATACGATGAGATATATACGAGTTGGATGAGAGGGAATATGCTAATCTTGTTAATTAGTGGCGCCGCCGTCCTTCCGACGACTCGGAGAGAAAAATACTCGGGCTGCGGCTGACTTATGGGGCACATTAATATTGTCCTCACTTCCGAAACCCAACCGCCTATTTTCCAGCTTCTAAATCTGTCTATTGGAGTTACTATGAGGGCGCTGCGTAGCCAGCCATGAAATATTACCTTTATTAGTATACATACTCAATGTTACGAGCGTTGTTCAAACTTCCAGCGATAATGTAAAACATTATTCTCTGTTACCTATAAATCACCATTTTCACCATTTCTTCTCCTGCCGCTCTACTCTAGCTAGGCATTTGCCCGACTTCAGTATGTTTCTAGCCTCATTTATCTTATATAAAGATTAAGAGCTTTGGTGGCTTAGTGGCTACTTAAGTCTCCTGCAAATTTAAGATAGTAGTATGGCCGTCATTTGTTTCATATGAAACGATGAACTTTCCATAATTATAATTTAATAAAAAAAAGGAATACACAAAAGAAAGAGTGCGGGAAGAATATATGCAGTAATGATACAATCGAAACGGCGTTGGCGGGGTTGCTAGCGGCACAGGTGTCGCATTCAAAGCCTACCTGCCGACGGTGTACGGACAAATACGAACGGCCCGATGCGCTGGAGCGGTGCATTGGAATGCAGACAAAAGACACTTCGACGCAGTATGCTTCCAATGCACACTTATTTAATTATTATTTATTTTAATATTTGCACTATATTTGTGTATATACATATAATTTTGAAATATATAGATATAGTATTTAAATGTAGATATATAAAATATCATCATCATCATCATAAGATAATAATAATAAATAGTACTTTATTGAAGTAAAAGATTACCTGATATCTTAATTAGTGGCTAGAGCCTCCTTCCAATGCCTGTGTTAGGAGACCCTGCACTTCACAATAATAGAAAAAAAACAAGATTACAAGATTAAAGTAATATGCTTTTTTTATAATTTATAAAGATATTTATATAGAATGTGTACGTAGGTAGCCTACAGTAGTTTCAAACCCCGGAGACTTAAAGACAGTGAAATTATCTGAAAAATAAATACCTTGACTGAGTACAGAGACTACCGATTTTTTTTTTGTTGTCAAATGTGGATATTAAGAAAGTGATTTTAAGGTATGAATTCGGAGGTTTCCTCTCGATGTTTACCTTTACCATAAAGCTCGCTGTGTGACACTGTATCTAAGTTCAGAAAAGCTCATTAGTACAGTCGGGACTCGAACTTTGTGTTGCAACAACTCGAACCACTTGGCCACCAAACCTCTCATTTATCATAACGGGACTTAAATCCAGTACTTAACAGTATTGCTTTTTTGCCAGATACGGAGTGGTATAAACTGAAACGGTGTGGGTGTAGTGCCACAAAGCTCCGCAAACAGTGAGGTGAGCAAGCACAAAGAGCAGTACTGTAAATCAGATGTACCGCGCGAGAGATTTATGTGCAAATAAAACGACCGCACCGACGGCCGACCATCGCGCGGAATTATTTCAATTTAACGCCAGCTACGTACGCGATAAATCAATGTTAACTGTAAATGTATACCAACTATTTGGATCTCGTTAGTGTCCGCTAATTAACTACTCGTAATCATTACGCAATACCCTTAAATCGGCCAATTCAGCGGCAACGATGTGATGACAATAATGCTGTTCCGACTGTTCGCTTATCTCACTGTGTTCGAATATGGTTCAAAAATAACACTGGCTTCGTACTCCTCTATTACACCTGTCTAATCTTAACGAGTTTACATTAACAAAATTTCGATATTTTTTCTAAATCAAACCTACTATATATGTAATGTAAAAAAAAACACTATATCCTTACTGTTAAACGTCACGAATTCGCCTACTTAAAATATTGTAGCAAAGATATCGCAATAAGTCACGAATGTAATGTTAAAATCAACTGAGAAGGCAAGAACCTAAGCCGAAGTTTGCAGCGGTGATAATATCGACAGATCTCAAAGAGCTGACCGCTCATATCATGAGATTTTTGCGTCTCGAAAACCACTAGTCAGCGGTCTCCGTTGACAGTCAACTAAGGATCGATACGTTTTCCCTGCAATGTCGCTTGGGAAGGAACTTCTATCAGTTGACTCATCACATTGACGAGATAGTTATGTTGAATATGACATCACAAATGAAACCACAACTATAGCTCGACTTGATATAACCAGTAGCGAGTACCGGCAAAGCATTCTGTGTCAACTAGGCTACATTGCCTTGGATATGTGCCGAGTCATCCTCCATCCATGATAGACTACATCAGACATATATCGACGGGACACGGACTCGGCATTTATCAAATTGGCTTCTATGTCCAGATGCAGTCTGTCGTCATCTCTTTACCAAATTTATATTCATTCATATATGTTTATTTTTATCAAACCTCAAAAAATTGCTCACGCTTATTATTTAAACTGCAAAGTTCGTGGTGCATATATTGCACTTTACTTGCTCAGAAAAACTGATTATTTACCAACTTGGTTTGAGCCCACAATCTGGATTGTGCAGGTAACTATTTAAACCAGGGCCATAGCAATACGCTATAAATGTATTTCATTAGGTATAGTTACGAACTCTCTAAAACTAGTCTACCTGTGATGTAAGGTCATGCTTATTTACATACACAGTTGAAGTCTTGACGTTCGGATCAGAACACACCGGTTTGTAGCTTGCTTAGTAAATGTTTACATAATAAATAAAAAACCTGTTTAGTTATTATACATGCTGACTGTTTTGCAAATATCCCACAGCCAACTAGTCCTTCCGAAAACTTACAATTTTTATATTTTTATTAATATTTTTTACAATTGTTGATTAACTTTACATCCTGAAAATAAAACCTGGATTTGGACAATACAACTCATAGCTGTTGTCAAACAACGATAAACATTCGTCAACCTGTATTTTACGTGTGATGTAATGTGTCTAATTATGCTATTATACATACTATATATTATATATACTAAAATTGTATATAAAAATATATATATTTTATCCAAATATGTCCCTTAAATATTTTGTAATTATTATTTCTAGATGTGGTAAATGTGGTAAAGACCCTGAATCATACAGATAAAATCCTGATAAAACAAATTAATGCTATGTCGGACTTAAAAACAAATTTCCATTAATTTTAAATCCTAAAGTGTAGGTACTGTATATTTGATATATTTCTCGGTTTCTATCCAAAGTTTCTTTGCTAATTCGATGTCTAAAGACATTTTGGATGGCTTCGCCTCACGACAGTCACTGAAATATTTGCCGCTCACTTCCCTCAGCTCGTGTGCAACCGACAGGTACACTGAAGTCTGTGATGCTTCCCAGGTATTTTGGAATATGAAACTTACTAAGCTCTCAACAATCTTGCGAATGTAAACGTTCGGCAGATTTCTAAATAAGTTCGTGGCTGCAACACCAGGGTGTAACACATTCGCCGTCACACCTGTACCTTCTAGCCTTCTACTCATTTCCAATGTAAACAAATTCATGTAGAGCTTACTATTCGCGTATACTATGTAATCGCTCCAGTATTTATCCATATTCAGATTCTCGAAATCAAGCTCGCCATACTTGTGCATAACTGACGACACATTCACAATGCGACTGGGCGCTGATGACTTCAATAGGGGTAATAATAAAACAGTTAATAGGAATGGAGCGAAATAATTGACTTGCATTCCCACGTGAATGCCATCAGCTGTTTTGTAGTTGCCAAGTCCTCCGGCACCGGCGTTGTTAATTAGGACGTCAAGCCGCTTTTCTGTTTTTATTATGGAATCGCAGAAGTCTCTCACAGATTGCAGTGAAGCCAGATCCAGTTGTTTACAGTGAACGTCCATGTTCCCAGTGGCTTTGATAATGTCCTCCCTCGCTGCGGCACCTCGTCGAATGCTCCTGCATGCGAGTATGACCCTCGCGCCGCGGTTGGCTAAATCTTTTGCCGTCTCGAAACCAATCCCGCTGTTACTCCCTGTAATTATTACCACTTTGCCTACTAAATGTGCACTGGACTGACATATACCCAATGAAAATTTTTGATAAACTTTTATAGCTAAAATGATACACACAAAAATTAGTAACACCCACAGAATCATCATGGTGATTCTAATTTGATTCTAATGTAGACAAAGCTATATGTTCTGCTTAGTAGTTATAACAGAATATTTCTTTAAAAATATCACCAAGCTCAAACTGCGGTACCCGAACTTCACAATTACTGCAAAAAAAATATCTGAGGTATTCGAACAACGTTCACTTCACGACAAAGTTCAAATTATACTACTTGTGACCAAATTATTGTGAACGCCAAACGTCGCGCTTAAAAAATCATACAAATGTGACATTGGATTCCATCGCGATATCACCTTGGTTTAAAAACGTACGAGACTTATCGCGATAAAAAGTAACTAAGTTGGATTGACGATAACAGTTTTAAGTTGTTCTATTAACTGATAAAACAAACACAATTAATAATTATTGTTTTCAATAATATTGTGGTGATGGTATTCCTCACACGTGTATTATTATAAAAAAATAAGGTCGAGTGGTTCAAGTAGTCTTTTGCAAGTCCATTCCAACACCATTCCTGTACTACCTACTTACTATAAAAAATCCTGTACGTGTCTGGATGTGGACGTAATTTTTCTAGGTATAGTTATTAATTGCACCAATAATTTGGCCAAAGCCATTGCCGTGTCTAAGCACTAATGAGTCCTGGTCGCCGAATGGCTCGAGTATTCGCCTGTAACATGAAAATTGCAACTTCAAATCCCAACTGTTTAATGTGGTTTTCTAAACTTAAGTGCAGTAATTAGTCACACCATGAGTTTTACGGTGAAGGAAAATATTGAGAGAAAACTGAATACGTCGGGCTTGAGAAACGGCGATAGACTCGCCATCTGACACGTTCGCATCTAAAATATATCTCCGGTGAAAAGTATATTACACGTAGAGCAAGTATATTACAAGTACCTCTATTACGATTTTGCGTGCTCTTGTCGGAAGCATTTATTTATTTAAGTTTACCAATGTATGGATACAATTCTTAAATACAATCACATTTAAAAAACTTAAAACTAGTAGTAGCATACAGTTATAGGTAAATACGAATTGCACCAATAATAAGGCTTAATGAGTGGTGGGTAGTAATTAAAATTTTACACGCCGGCTATGATTTGGCGGAGCTTATAAGGAAAATCATGGAAAATGTCAATGAGATTTAGACATTTATAATATAACAAATAAAGTATAATAGGAAAGTGGGTATACACCTCTGCCTACCCCTTCGGGGACCCTTGTGGGAAGGCGTGAGGATATATATATATATCCTCACGCACATGATATTATTATTATTTCAAAATATAATCCAAGATTAAGGTGCGTGAGGATATATATATATATATATATATATATATAGGATATATATATATATATATATATATATATATATATCCTCACGCACCTTAATCTTGGATTATATTTTGAAATAATAATAATAATAAGAATGGAAAACAAATACAAAACAAATGAAAAACATAAATGGATGTCTTATGTATTTATGTATATCTGTCTTTATAAATGTATATACCGTTGTTTTGTTACGTTGGTAAAAACTTACTTAATCCCTAATTAAACAATATACATACAATATATATACATGTAATACGTGCTACTATCATAATAATTGTATTACAAAGTTTACTACCAAGGCAGAATTAAGTAACTATCTTACTTCCTTGAAATACAGGACCAAGACAAATTCATAGAATCCGATAATTGAAATCTAGGGAAGCCGACAAGACAAAACCAGCCGATTCATTGGATAAATCGTCGAGAAAATCCTTAGACAATTTCATGGAACCGGATAATTAGAATCTAAGCTAGACGGTGAACATACATAATAGGTACCCATAATCCTAATTGTATAGTATAATCTAGAGATACATAAATAAATTGTGCCGAAAGGTTGTGAAAACAGATACATAATGCGAAAGTATCTATAAAAAGAATCAGAGAAGACCACTTTCTAACTACCTGAATCAAATCGATTAACCTATCACGATAGGAATGACCAGAGGACTGAAGACGAGGATACCGATTCGTGCAGGGCGAGGAACAGCGCTCTTTATGCGTATTCATATCGAGAGGAATTCGATCGAGACGATATGTAATCATAATAATAAAACTAGCACTTACGGACAAGGCAATTAAGGGTTTTATTACGTGAAAGCTTCTCAATGTTACATTTGGTTCTAACGTCGCACTATTAGCTCATAACAATTCGGCTCAATAACAATAATGGATATCATTCCATTAGACAAAATGCCAGTCTAGAACTGTGACGTTCAATGTAATATATACTTGCTTCGAAGACTATTATTCATGGTTAGATGGTCTGTGTTTTAGGACTTGCGCTGAAAATCATTAATTTCAACTGACACAACTCTCAAGCAACGAAATAATACGAAACGAAGGACCTGGATAAACGCAGAATGGAAAATAGAGTCTAGTTAATTTAAAAGCTTGACTTTAACTTCAAAGTTTTTACTTAATTAATGTTTGATTGATGTCATTGTACATGCGAATTCAAAATAAATTCTCGTTGTAAGGTTAAATTTTGTCATAGGAACGTGTAATTGTGTACATCGGTTTACTTTATCATCATCATCACAGTATCATGTGTGACTAAGTGAGATAAAACCAAAATATAAATAGGAAATCCTTTGTAAAGGAAATTGTAAAATGATAGAATTGGAAAAATAGACCCATTCCTGGAAGGTTATAGGTACTAAAAGTATATTTATCTAACATTTTTTTGATATTATAACGTTTTCAAAATATTTTTTTTAATATACGTACATACGTCGTGATAGTATGAAGTTTGCACAAATGTTTTTTACATTAAATAAGACAAAAAAAAATCTAAAAGCTTCAAAAAATAAAATCATGAAGGCAAGTACTTAATTATGAATGTACCGAAGCTCAAAAGAACATAAACCGTTTATTTAGTGACGACTGAACTGATGTCGGTTCGTATTGGGCCGCAATTTGTCGCATCAAGTCACATCAAACGATCTCTTTACATCTGGCGCTTGGTGCTGTATCAAGAATCAAATTAACTTTGTCTTGAACCATATTTACCAACTAAAATTGGTGCGTGCTAAAGTAGTTAGTTAAATATTACATGGCTGGTTATTAACTCCGAAGACATACCGCAACAGTTCAATCTCAGATGTATACAAGGAAAATAAGTTCTTGATTTTTGAGGAAATTCTGACCTCATCAATGTCAATGTTTTAAAACAGAATTGTGACTTGTATGTTGACAGTGAAAATATATGTATTACAATTTAAAAAGAGTCTTTAATTATTAAATTATTATAAAATGTAAATTTTACATGATATAGGAATTAAATTATTTTTTTATAGAATTTTTTTTTTATACCACTTGGGTGGCAAACAAGCATGCGGTCCGCCTGATGGTAAGCGGTTACCGCCGCCTATGGACGCTTGCAACACCAGGGGTATCACTATCATAAATATATAATAATAATAAAAAATAATAATAAAACTTTATTCAATAAAAAAAATACAAATTAATATCTCAAAAAATAATATCTGAAATGTCTGAAACCAAAACCAATGTTTTATTTATCCACTTAACTAACTATCCACACAATTAACATAACAGGGTATTCTATTGCGGCAATGCAGCTGTGTACCTACATAATATGCATAATATGATATTGTATTCCTTTTAATTTATTTTATAACAAATTTAATATATTTTAAGCAAATATCAAAACATAAAAAGCTTAAAACTAATGTAAATCATAACTCGTCTTAAGCTATTTTTTGTGTTTGTGATAATAATATGTTCCTACTGAGTTATGTGAGGTTGCATCTCTACGAGGATGGCTGTTCCTGCAATAGAGACTTGTCTATTCGAGCATGCTGATTTCATAGCCACTCCACCCACTGATATTCATATCCGGTACAGATACTGAAAACTACAGTTGGTCCTATTCATTGGTATTTGGCGTATTTTTTGTGTAGTCAACTCTATCCCAATAACTTTAAAACCATAGTCAGAATCTCTTTTTTACTGAGTCTGGGTAAAACCAGTCGTTTATACCCTATATAGCTACAGGCTTAGTCTAGTTACAGACTAGCAATAAACCAGTTTACACTGAGAACTTAAAAAGTAGTGGCCGTGGTGGCCGAGTGGTTCGAGCAGTTGCCTGCGACGCAAAGGTCGCAAGTTCGAATCCCGACTGTACCAATTAGTTTTTCTAACCTTAAGTACAGTGATTAGTCACACCACGAGCTTTACGGTGAAGGAAAACATCGAGAGGAAACCTGCATATGTCTGAGAAGAAATTCAAAGGCGTATGTAGTCGTGCTCGAGTAACGGCGATGGACTCGCCATCTGTCACGTTGGCACCTAATATACCTCTGGCGGAAAGTGGGTGTGTGGGTATTACCTATACACCTCTGCCTTCCTCTTCGGGGACCCTTGTGGGAAGGCGTGAGGATATATTATTATATTTATATATTATAACTTAAAAAGTATATAATTTTCTTGCAAAACTGGCTACCACCTATTAATTTGCATTGAATTACAAGCTTTAAAAATAAAATATTGTTTGCCTTCGTAAAATTAACTTTGTAAATAATACCTTTCGACGCTCAATTTAATCAAGTTCAGCGGATGTTGTCATTATGAGGTACCAAAAGGTCTGGTAGCAATTAAAATACTATTAGGTTCGTAAATACGAGTATATAAAAAGGTTGTCTAATAAATTAATTATGATACCAACGCCAACGAATCGTTCTGAAGGCTGGGAAGCGGTCGAGGTTGAGAAGACCTCATTATTCAAATTAGATATTCCGCAGTCAGCGTGATAGAAGCAATACATAGTTTTATTTATTACTAGCTAAAACCCGCTGCTTCGACCGCGTGGAGTTTGAAAAAGTAGCTTATATATTTTCCTGCTAGAAACGGTTCGGCCGCTATGCCGTGAAAGAGCAACATACTTTATAATATTAGAGCTTTGAATTTTCGGGATTCAAATGTATCATATGTCCTAATTCTAGGTATAAGCCATCGCCTTAAAATTTTTCAGCAAAACTTCTTTTTTATCATTCGTAAACATTTTTTTGCAATATAAAGTATTCTATGTAACTTCCAATACCTCCAAAAGTATGTCTATAAAGTTTCATGATGATCCATTAAGTAGTTTTTATGTGAAAGCGAAACAAACAAACTTACATTCACATTTATAATATTAAGTAAGGATGGCAGCGTATAAAAATTCAAAACAATATTTTCATCAAACTTCTTTTAAGGAAACAATGCGACAATGCTGCGCCTACAATTTGTCATATAGCAAACTATCAGTAATGCAATTTGCAATCGTATCGTTGTAAGGAGTCATTAAACACTGTCACAAAGAAAAGCGATAACATAATATGTACAAACAGAATTTCGGCATCAATAATAATAATATCAATACTTGTAACCGGTGGATGGTGTAATGTGGATCAAGCGGAAGAGGTAAAGTCTAGGGAAAGAATATCGTTATATAGGTATGTCGGTATGCAAAGGTTGTAAGTATTTATGGGCATATTTTTTTTAGGTGTTAGTATTAATGTAAAATGTATGGTATTTGTCATCATTATCATAGGACACATACTACCTAAACATACAAACATAAGAATTATCAACCGTAACGGTCAAAGCAAGGCCGTCTGCTATTATTAAAAATACGTAATTTTAAGTTGATTTTCGCACACATATCATAATTGTCTTATATTATCTGTCATCGTTACGTTGCATAAATGAATATCAAGAATATATTTAGTATTTTGACAAACAGGTACATACATACATACATATATATACAGATTATCTCATTCGACACAACAGTCACTAGTTTGATTAAGCGCACAAGTGAAACATGAACAGTTCATTGAGCAAGATGTCTTTTATGTATTTGTCCTTTCTGCCTTTAATAGTGGGTATATTAAAATTGTATACCAAGCTCACACTTGGTATAGTCAAGTGTAGTAGGCATTTGGTCGGTAAAGTGGTGATAGTGACCGGTGGAAATGCGGGAATCGGCTTCGAAACAGCAAAAGACATGGCTGAAAGAGGAGCGAAGGTAATTCTGGCGTGCAGGAGTGACGTCAGGGGAACCGCGGCAAGAGACCAGATAGTTGCCGCTACCGGCAACCAAGATGTACACTTCCAAAAATTGGACCTGGCTTCCTTCGCATCCACCAGGGCGTTCGCAGCTCATATATTGAAGACTGAAACACGCTTGGATATCCTAATAAACAACGCGGGAATTATTTCAAAAGCATTAGAAAAAACAGAAGACGGTTTATTTGTTGGAATTCAGAGCAACCATCTAGGGCCTTTCCTGCTAACTAATTTATTGCTGCCTTTACTTAAATCATCAGCTCCCAGCCGAATCATTAACGTAGCATCCCTGGCGTATGCACGTGGTGTCATTGACTTCCAGAACTTGAGTATGGAAAAGGAGACTCCTGACACCTACAATGGAATGCAAGCGTATAATAATTCTAAACTGTGTAACGTTTTGATGACGGTAGAACTTGCAAGACAGCTTAAGGGCACAGGAGTGACCGTCAACTGCTTACACCCCGGAGTCATTCGTACTGATCTCATGGACGGCATCAACTCCTTTTGGAAGAAATTTGGGCTCACAGTATTGCTGAGCCCCATACAAAAAACATTATGGGAAGGGGCACAAACGACCATCTACCTAGCTGTGTCTCCGGAAGTGAATGACGTCAGTGGTTGCTACTTTAGCGAATGCAAAATAAAAACAACTCTGAAACACGCCCGTGATCTCAATGTCGCCCGAAAACTGTGGGAAGTATCTGAGAAACTGGTGAATTTAAATTAAATTAAATCTTACTGTTTTTCGTCTGATTTAACTTTTATACGATACAAGACATGTTATTTAAAAAAAGTGTTGAATAAAGTTACCTACCTATAATAATTTATTTTTGAAAAGTATCAAAGTATGTTTACATTTATTGCTTTCCCACAAGGGTCTCTGAAGGGGTAGGCAGAGGTGTGTGGGTAGTACACTCATCCACTTTCCGCCAGTGATATTTTTGGTACCAACGTGACAGATGGCGAGTCAATCGCCGAGCACGACTATACATATGTACATCTATGAATTTCTTCTCAAACGTATGCAAGTTTCCTCTCGATTCTTTCCATGGCGGTAAAGCTTGTGGTGTGACTAATCACTGTACTTAGGTAAGTTCAGAAAAACTCATTGGTACAGTCGGGATTAGAGCTTGAAACTGAGTGTTGCAGGGAACTACTCGATCCACTCGGCCACCAAGGCTTTAAAAATATAATCAAACTCAATCGATTAAGACAGCTCATTGTACCCCACCCACCCATATATGTTGACACAGTTTATCGGAGATACCAATGTTGGTCACTGAACCCGCGATAGGAATCATTCACGCCGTCTGATGACAGTTTAAATAAATAAAAATGTCAGAGTCTGAAGCCCAGACTGTCACTTAGTGACTGCTGATGCAATACAAAATATCTACCAGCGAGGTTGTAATAAGATTGCTATTAGTGAGTCTGAACGAATTTGATTGCAGTCGCACAGGTAAAGTGAAAAGCGAAAAAGCGAAAGTCCAAAATCCTGAATTTTCAAATTATTATTTTTTTATACTACATGCTTACCGCATGCTTGTTTGCCACCCGGCAAACAAGCATGCGGTCCGCCTGATGGTAAGCAGTTACCGCCGGTTATCTCAAGCAATAATGAAATACAAAGCCCCAGAACTATATAAACTAAACCAGTAATAAAATACAAAGCCCCACAACGATATAATGTGGATTCCTGTACAAACTGACATACATGACAATGACATGCTAGATTCCTAGGGGGTTAGGTTTGGGGTGTGTTTTGTTGTCTCATCATAGTTTTTTTTACTATAGGGTATGGAATGAAAAATATTTCAGTGTCGCACGTTTAGCAATGAGTAGCGTGAGAAAACATACCTTGAGTAATATGGAAAATATTTTAACTAAGTTCGGTAATTCTTGCTCTTCCTTATCTAATCAAACTAAGCGCTTATCTTATCGTATACCAATATATCAACCTACCTTGGTGTGCATATTGATTTAGTGTTGTACTTGCTATTGGATCGTCATAATGTTATTAATATCATTAATTTTATTTAATATACTGGTTGCTGTTATATTAATAGTTTATTGTAGGTTGACATGCGGCATTGCTAAGTGCAGTAAACATTTGGTCGGGAAAGTGGTGATAGTGACCGGCGGCAATGCGGGAATCGGGTTTGAAACAGCAAAAGACATGGCTGAAAGAGGAGCGAAGGTGATTCTGGCGTGCAGGAGTGACGTCAGGGGAACAGCGGCAAGAGACCAGATAGTTGCCGCCACCGGCAACCAGGATGTATACTTCCAAAAACTGGACCTTGCTTCCTTTGCCTCCACTAGGGCGTTCGCAGCACATATATTGAAGACGGAAACACGTTTGGATATCCTCATCAACAACGCAGGAATTATTTCAAAAACTATAGAAAAAACTGAAGACGGTTTATTTTTGGGAATACAAACCAACCATCTTGGACCTTTTCTGCTTACTAATTTACTGCTACCATTACTTAAATCATCAGCACCGAGCCGAATCGTTAATGTGTCGTCAATGGCCTACACACGAGGAGTCATCGACTTCGAGAACTTGAACATGGAAAAGGAGACTGCTGACACCTATGATGGAATACAAGCCTATAACAATTCCAAATTGAGTAACATATTAATGACAGTGGAATTGGCGCGGCAGCTCAAAGGTACAGGAGTGACAGTCAATTGTTTGCATCCAGGTGTGATCCTGACAGATATATTCAATAGCATTGAATCTATTTGGATGAACGGTGTCGTTGCAATAGCTCGACCGTTGTATAAATCAACGTGGGAAGGAGCACAAACCTCAATCTACCTTGCGGTGTCTCCTGAAGTTAAAGATATCAGTGGGTGCTATTTCAGCGATTGCAAACAAAAAAAGACCAGCGAACGCGCCAGAGATACCAATGTTGCCCGTAAGCTATGGGAAGTATCGGAAAAACTTGTCAAACTAGCCTAAAAGGATTTCAATAAAACTGAGTTAATATATTGTTTTTATTATTAAACATTGTAATGAACGTATGTTGGGGTTCGACGCAATGACAATTCCGAATCTTGATTTATAGGATTTATTATTTCACAGGACGAGGGTAGAGTGTACAGATGTGAAGACCTTGAGAGCTTTATATGATAACATAGGACAGTCCTATGCCAGCTTTTCCCAGATAAAAAGAAGGTGGTTTATACAGGTCCCCTAATAAGAAAACCGTGAATAAGCTTTTTAATAATGAGCTCCTTGGGAAGGGGGAGGATTGTTATATTACACAGTGTAACTCTCCGAACACAGAGAGGCAACGCGCATGTGACACTTCGTGAGCGTAAATAGGCTACAGTAATAAATATGTATAATAATGAATTCATATCAACGAATTATTTACATATCAATATAATATGTACACTTTATAGTCCGAGAGGTGGCACCAATTTTTGGGTAGGTGTTTGAGGCAAGCTGAAAACTTGTCACATACCTCTCCTATTATATTCCAACATGGAATTGCAGATCTGGCTGGTGAGTAGCGGGGCTAAATGAACCCCTACATTTTTAAAAATATTATTTTTTTATTCCCAAAAATATATTTGAGGCAATACGCAATTTATATATGTTGCAGTGTAATACTTAATAAGTACGAAAAAAAATAAGCCAGACAATTTGATCGGGGTTGTAACATTACCAGACGCGTGCAAAAATTTTTTGCAAAAAATTATAAAATATGTTTTTGAGGCAGCTTGAAATTTTAATGGAGTGTTATTTATAGCTAAAAAATAAGATTCCCAAAAAGACAGATCATTTAGGTAGGGCTTTCTAGCTGCCAGGTGATCACACAAATAATGGATGGGTACGGGCCTGTACTGCTATAGACAAGCTGTTGTGTGAGAGAGAGCGCATATCGGCAACTGTCTTCGTTCTTGCTTGCCGCGTTACTATTGGCTCTAGCGAGGCCACGTGACTTACAATAACCCATGAGGTTTCAAGTTAGAATTTCGGAGTAAAAAATATAAAATTTTCTGAATTAGTACTAAATACATTTTGCATAAAAGTGATTGTATTGATTTATGGACGTTAAAGGGACAAATTTTTGTGATTTCTTTTTTATCTTAAAAAAATAATTATTTTGCCAATTTTAATGCGAATTTAAACGTACTAAATTGTTTAAATATTTGATATATCCGTAATAATATTTATTTTTTGAAGAGAATTTATTTTAAAAGAAAATTAATATTTCAACAATTTTTGTCCAAAAAATTTTTGTACAGAATTCATACTGTTGCCCCTACATTCAAAACTAAAAATTGTTTTTTTTTCTCTGACAGTATTCCCAGTCAAAATTTATACGGAAATTTAAAACTTTTCATCTTAAAATTAATAAGGGTTAGGTATTAAAAAAAACAATTATTAAAATATAAAATCGCAAAACTAGATTTATAAAAATATAATATTTCTTCAGTGGTACAATTATTTGAGTAAAAAAAATTTTAAATAAATAAAAGTCATTTCACGTCAGATATAAATTATCATTCTTCGTCTGTTGATTCTTCATCAGAACTACTTGAATCTTGGGATTCATCTGTATCAGATTCGGCAACCTCTTCATCATCTGCGAAAAGAAATATATATTTATTTTTTTAATTAATCACAGAAATTTTAATGCAGCAGTTATTAAAAATAAACCATTTATTCTCACCTGTGGTATGATTTTCATCATCGTTATTTTTATTTTCCTCGTGAACAACACGGCGAATACTGATTGCGGCATACACTCTCCGTCAAACCAGTGAAAATCTAGCGTATCCTCATTAAGTGTTCATCCGTTTCTATTAGGTGTCGAAGAACTGGGGAATCGTAAATATGCATTTCTCCAAATGCTTGTTATGTATTGCGTTCTTAAAAGATGTTATTTTAATTCAGCTTCGCATGGAGGTAAAGTAGAGGGATCCATTATTTGTTTGTTCACCTGGCAGGTAGAAAGCCCTAACGAAATGATCTGTCTTTTTGGGAATCTTATTTTTAAGCTATAAATAACACTCCATGAAAATTTCAAGCTGCCTCAAAAACATTTTTTATAATTATTTGCAAAAATTTTTTGCACGCGTCTGGTAATGTTACAACCCCGATCAAATTGTCTGGCTTATTTTTTTTCGTACTTATTAAGTATTACACTGCAACATATATAAATTGCGTATTGCCTCAAATATATTTTTGGGAATAAAAAAATAATATTTTTAAAAATGTAGGGGTTCATTTAGCCCCGCTACTCACCAGCCAGATCTGCAATTCCATGTTGGAATATAATAGGAGAGGTATGTGACAAGTTTTCAGCTTGCCTCAAATACCTACCCAAAATTGGTGCCAGCTCTCCTACTATTATTTGTAAATGACTGATATACACACAGTCCATTACGTGCCCGTCATGTTTAGTGTAATTGGAAACAAAGTAGTCAAGGCCACTACTTTTCCGCGGATAATTTTTATTAGTTTGATTGGTAACCATGATTTAGCATTTTTCATAATCACCCAAGTCATGCAAATCGCTTTAAGCGGTTGTGTCGTAAGAAATGTAATCGTTTCTTTTTAAGTACTCACCTGTATAATATTTGTATAGGTAAGTATTGTTTTCATTGATCACCTACTTATGTATTATCAAAGCTTGATATTTGAAATCTTATGAAATTTAACACATTCAGAATCTCAGATACATAATATGCACTGACGAAATAATATATTTGTAAACCAAATGAGAGTAGTGGACGCTTGGTGTGAGAGTAAATGTTTTCAAAGCTGTTATTTTACCTTTCTTGTGCCATAAAGTGGGGGCTACAGTGTTCGTTGGGTGGGATTGCCTCTCAGACGGTATACGGCAACTCGATATTGCCTCAAGTGAAGCAGCGTTGTGCACTTTTATACGCTATTGTTAGACTGAGCAATGCCCTTTCGTCGCGCGCCGATGCTTTGGTATCGTATCGTATCATATTCTGTCTGCGAGATTTAGGTATTATATTTATTCCTTATTTTCTTCTGTACTTATATGAATAAAAGATGCTTCCGATGCATTAAGAACGTTAATTGACAGAAGCCCACTAAGAAGGAATTAGTTCAATTCATATCAGACTCAGATTTTTATCAAAATTGACTAAAGTACTGAAAACTGACATTCGAATCTTGTATCCCCAAGATTATGGGTGTCACAAGATTCTTATATCAAATTTTTTAAAGGTTTTATATTCGAAGGCTCAATAAACAAAAAAAAGTTCATTTACTTTGACGTTATGTATGTATAAGTCACAATAATGTCAACTTATCATATATTTAAGCCTGACGTTCGGCAAATAAATTAAGCAAATGGAATAAAAAATTACAGTGTACGTAAATCGTAATATCACCATGGACCGCGAGCAGGGTGGCACCCCGTCTCCATCATACTTCTGGCACTGCCTGACCCTCAGCGACGAATGTCCCTTTTTCTCCACCATGGACCCCAAGCTCTACTACTTCGCCGTTGGGCTAACAGGACTGTACATATCATTCATAGTGATGATACTAATCGACTTGAAATTTTACTGGTCTTTGGACGCCTTTCAGCGTCAGATCGATTACTATATTAATTTAGTTCGGAAAAAGGTAAGGCATGTGCAGATGGATCAGAGGCGGTTGGTAACGACGCAAGAAAGAACCGAGAAGCAACTGAAGCGGAGCCAGGACAGTCAACGCGTGGTAACGGCGCTGCGAGGGGCACTCTCAGCAGACGACAAGCAACACATCTCAATGCTAACTCATGCGTCACATGATACCATATCTGGACCACGCCGTAGCAATTGGAGCACAAGCGTCATTGACTTCTGATCTATCACTGCCGGTTCGAAAACGTACCATAAATTTACGTCTTTAGTAGCTTGAACTTATAAATAATGTTTTCTTATCTTAGAAGCATTTCTAACGAAGATTCTAAGCAACAACTAGAAAATTCGGAGAAGACGAAATCAATGCAAGTTCCACGTTCAAGTCATTGCTGGGTCTGGTCACCTATATATCAGAGCAGTGATAAGATAGTAGATATTTTAATAAATGAATCGTACTCCAGTCTGGCCTATCAATTAAAAAATTATCGTGCCAAACGATAAGACGTAAAATCTTGAGTTAATTGGCGCTATCTCAATAGTGGGTTTAAATTTATCAGTTGGAGGAATTCTAACCGTAAAAAAAGTGGCCAACATAAATGTACGATTGGTATACAAGAACAATTTCCACATATGACGGGAAATATTTCTTTTGCCTCAACTCCTTGTTTCGAGCTTCTCGTGCAGACATTTGGATTGGGAGGCGGGCACTGTTTGCTAGAGCGGCGCGAATACCTTTCATATTATTTCATTTTTTACACTTCGCCGAACGTAAATCACAGTTCAGGAGACAATTACTATTATCCTCTTAAATGTCTTTAGCAGGCACGGCTTTGCTAGTACCAGATAATTGAAAAATAGTTAATTCAATATTCAAAGCCAAAGCAATTTTCTAACCCAATAGTTCCATCGATTGATATCATATCATCGGTATAACGTAATACTAGCGAAGTATGAATCAAAATCCATACATCAAAATGGGCAGTCTATAATTGACCGCTTAAACAACTGAGTCACGAACGTCCCCTATTTACCTAGTTATTAACCCAGTCCAATTTGATGGAATTGCTCTTTGTAAACTTGGTTATTACCGAGTTCAAGAGTTTTAGTTTAATACCCGCAGTATGAAAGAGAAACACTTGAAATTATTATGACGGCTTGGTGCGGGTCGATACGAATAAACATTTAGAAGGATTAATTGTAAATCTGATGATGAATTATCAGATACACCATGTTTTTCCTTTAAAACCTACAGCATATAACATAAAGAATGTATACATACGTTGCTAAAACTTGGCCATCTTTTTAAATTAAGTTCTGAAAATATAAAATAAGCTCCGTAAAACTTTTCACTACAAGTCTGTCAAACTCAACAAAGTTATTTTAAAAGTTGCCACTTTTTGGAGTGAGCTGACTTTCCAGTTATTGAGTTAAAGTTTCTGAAAATAAACTTTAAAGTAATAAGCATCAGTTTATAGTCGGCCTTAGTTATGTACAGTGACTAGTTAGTTCGTTATGTCATCCATATATGTATTACAGTACAGATGCGAGTATGTACCTCTCTGTCTTGATAAAACTTGGCATGAAGGCTAAAGCGTGAACATCAGGAGCGGAAATAGCCTTCTTAGGCTTCTAGGTTCTTCGTTAGCACAACCAAACTGATACCGCTGAAGCGGCTTGCATTAAATGATTAGCACTTTGGTGGACAGTTAGTAAGTTATAAAAATAAAATCAAAAATTTACTTTTACTAGAAAATTACTTTGTTGCTATATTGACGGGTTTTGGCTAGCTATTATAGTTTCGTGTTTATTGGTGAGGCGTGTGTGACAAGTCAGTTTCCCCAAAAACTAGAGGTGCGTAAAACATAACACTTGCAATCTATTTTGTTATATTTCTGTAACCAGATTATTTAACAACCCATGCTATGAGCCCATGATATGTTCGAAAAGTTGAGCTGTAGTGTATGCTGCCAAATCACGTTTATTTAAAAACGTGATTTGGCCAAAGTGCCAATTTCCTGAGCATTGGTACTGATTTTTTTACGCGTTGCCTGTTTGAAAGAAATTCATTCATTCAGCAAAAGCTGTATTGGCAGCGTCTGCCAATCCAGTGCATTGTTTACGAGGTTCCGGACAACCGTCATTCTTGTTGTACTCTATAAGTATTTTATTGATGTGTCCAGATTTCAACTACTTCACTTGTCATTGCCAATATATACCGCAATTACGCAAATTAGGCCGCAGTAGTGGTGAGCCGTAAGAACAAGGTTCATCACGTAAAGTCTTCTCGAATCTTAGTTGCAACTGTCCTACATTAAGTGCAGTAACTCTAACGCTATCTTTACTGAAATCGCAGCTTAGATATCCCAAGTATTCCGCACTCAAAGAAGTATGCGTTAAGTTTAACGAATTTAGCGACAGGAAGAGGCGGTAGGCAAAGTTGAGCAATTAAGAAGCGGCTAAGCGGCGAGATTGCATGAAGCGAACTTCTTGTTTTCCGTTCCTAAAACTATCTCCGTTATTCCCAATATGTGTATCTACCATCTAAGCGAGGAACAATGTCTTGCAATACTGCGCGTCTTGCAGGTGTAAAGGGAAAATGAACGGAATACGAACATTGGCGTACCTCCAACAAGCCCCGTTCTTACAATTAGAGAGAATTGAAATAAAATAGGTCAGATTATAGTTACATATATTTCACACAAACACTTTCATACACACCTAATAAATTACAACCATTCACTATTCTATTTGTTAATTTTACACAAAGCCTCTGTTTTAACTAAACAGTAGCAGCGCTAATCTAAATTAATATGTTACAATGATACACACAGATTCAGTGAGTTTTGCTAATTGGTGGCCTTAATGTCGGTTAATAATTAACAACAGTTGAAACGAAAACTTAACATAAAATTAACAAACACAGCCATGTACATTATTAACGGTAATATCACAATCCAAACTTAACAACAAATCAATGCTTACAATTAAATAACAATAACAATTGGTTTCAACAATAATATGGCATCAAGCCTAAGTCAATGAGCGCATAATGACAATTTTATCCCCGGTATCTATTATTTTGTATAGTAATTTACGATCAGCATAGCTGTGGTATGAAAATGTCATTTAGAGCTTTGTACAATTATGAATGATGAACGAATCAGTCAAATGTGCTTCATCTAGACAGTTAAATTTTCTGAACAAATTTCGAAGGCAATTTATTTTTCATGTCATTAACGTGGGGGATAAAACAATCACCAGGCTTTATGTAAATTGAAAACATAATATTACCATTGAATAAGTAACTCGATCTCTACGTGCCCAATATAAAAGTATTATTTCCTTTACAATCATAAAATAATAAACTAAGCCACTTCGTGCTACTGAAATTACAATTCATAACGACAGATGTATAATTTGTTTATAAATCTGTCCTTTTCACACGCTTGAATTATAAATGCAATAGCATATCATGGTATGGACCACAGTAGAGGAAGATATAAGACGGTGTTGAAAATACAATTTTGATGCTGGCTGGAGGCCTTGGTTTCGCCATTGCCCGGTTAAGTAGCAAAAGTTCCTGAGCTCACGGTAAGAGAGACAATACAAAAAAGAAACAACATTGGTTACAAGATGAAATAAAAGAGGCACTAAGATTTTCAGCTTTCAGCAACCGAGTTACTTACTGTGAAGTAATAACAACAAACAAATCATCCAAATAAAGTTAAACATAGTAAAACCTTAAATGGAGGCAAAACCAACACTAAGATATAACATTAAGTAACTTGAAACGATAGTAGGCACTTGAGGCTATTAAGGCACTTCGTGGCTGTTTCCAAAAGGCAAAATGAACATAATAAACAAGTCAAAGATATTATGGTGCTATGATAACTGAGATGAGAATTGCATATCTACAAATATGTATATCTTTTGTTTCTTCAAATTGATGTCATTTCGATTGAGGGTGTTTGCGTACAGTTACAGTACAGGGCGATCGGATAATTATGAACAAAACAAAAAATCAACTTTGTAATTATCAAATCAACTTATTAGAATGAAACAAAACAAAGTACGTAATGAACATAATAAGGATAACGAATTGAACAAGTAACTTTAACTTTCAAGTGTACAACTACTTAGCAATCTAATATGAACCACGACGATTGATAACGATTAAGGCAACAAGAAAAACGAGTAAAACTCAACAATGGCTTAACGATTTAACTTTTGGTAAAACAAAAATTCAACTAATGTAACAAATAACTTCAATGTGTAGTGCCACGTGAAAAGGATATTAATTATAATTCAAATGTAACAGAACAAAACACAACAGATTGAACGAACAACTCCAACGGCATTTGGGAATTTGGAACAGATAAATCAACAATATGTGGGTTAAGTTACCATACAACGTGTAATAATAAAGCATGTTTTTAAACAAGTAACATTAACTGTAGATGAAGAGTCAACTAAGAGCTGAGAAAAATGACAGTTGTATGATGTTTCTTGGTAATGAAAACTAACAGAGCCTTAAAATTATTAACAAAATTTGACCAAACCAGCTGGTCAATATTTCAACAATAACTGTCGTCAAAAAACATTAACATGAATTTAGTAACATTTTGCAGCAAAAATAGCAATGTGTTGGTGAAATTTTGCTTTACGTAATTACCACTTGTATGTATTAAAGTTATTATGGACTCAGGATTATGTGTAACTCACAACTACTCAAGTTGAAATCTCTGAGCCCTAAAATAACAGTGATTTTAATTAACAAAAAACGTAATCAATAAGGTATGATACCAAAACAACTATTCTTCAAATTTAACCAAAACTCAACAGTTAACTACAACAAAGGTAATGAAAACTTAACAGGTGGAAACAAAAACATGAAACAATATATGAACATGAACAACACCGACCATTAAGGCACCCATGATCCAATCTTTTGACACAAAATTTGAACCGTGATGTCCTTAGAATGCTATCCGAGCTATTGATTTATGTTTCCAAACTGGTGGTACTAGTTGCTACTAGCTTTGCGAGAAACTACCAACGTTAGACCTATGCTAATGTTACCCTAATCTACTCGAAATAATTATGTTTTATACTACTTGAACACACCCTAAAACTAAAATGAAAGCTTTAAAAACCTATACAAGTCCTAACCTATCTTTGGGAAGCTAGAAAAGATGATTTTCTCTCCATATGGTTGTCGATGATTGGTATTGTTTACCTTTGTATCTGATGTTTTAACTTCGCTCGTCATGTTGCAAAGCACCACACAAATATTTTAAGTTTCAACAATTCAAAGTTGCAAAACGCAAATACAAACGCCACGGCAGGTGTAGAATTTCCATGCATCTGAAACAATAAAAAGAAACCGAGTGAAATTCAATCCCTCAAAGAAGCTCTAGAGGAAAATCTTACCTGGTTCCCGCATATATTCTAAGAACATTATAAAATGAAACGGGAAATAAGCGCAGCAGTTGAAACTTACTTGTAAACATTAATCGGAGTCTTCGCTTCAGTTCTAAAGTAGTTCCCCGGAGTTACAGCTTACGGGAAAAAGGCTTCTTGTTAATTAAACATTAATTAACAACACTCGTTTGGAACTTTTAACTGACAAACTATTAACATCAGCAATTCACACTCCACCGGGGGCTCGGAGCCCCCGGGGTTGTTAACTGTATCGCTTTGATTTCGGAAGTGGTCCGTTAGAGATCCCGGCACCCTTATATATGGTTACTCAGACCCTCCCTGGCTAACCGTGGGATCGCAAGCGCACGTGGACTCCTTGCGTACGCGCGCACAATACGTTCAGTTTCTTTGTCCGCAGTCGACCCCTCGAACGTCTTAGCTTTTATCAGTATTTACCTGTAGGGGAGAAATCTCGCCCGGTGGGAATATACGCAATCGTAACCGAATGTGAATTATTGTAAGCGATAATAACATGATTTTATAAGAGGGTTGAAGTCTCCTCATACTTTCACACGGTACGTTATATTGTTATGCTAATGTCTGTTGCGTCACAATATACCATCAGTATATTCGCGCATAGGAACTCATCTTGAAACGGTCAACGGTTTATGTATGGAACTCCCAAATAGGTCCGATAAATCATTTAATAAATTTAAATTACATTACATTCTCTGTGTGTGTGTGTGTGTGTGTGTGTGTGTGTGTGTGTGTGTGTGTGTGTGTGTTTGTGTTTGTGTGTGTGTGTGTGTGTGTGTGGGTATTACCTATACACCTCTGCCTACCCCTTCGGGGACCCTTGTGGGAAGGCGTGAGGATATTATTATTATCATTACATTCTCCTTGTATATTTAGTAATGAGTCATTTTAAGCGATGCTCTTGCTAGCTTTAATAATATTATTACATTACACATCCATACTTCTAATATTGATATTTTGTTTCGTTTTAAGGGACTGATGAATATAGATGAATCGAAAGATAGTGTATAAATCTGACGCTGTATTATAAAACTACTCTCTCTACCTAACCCATGGGGGACTCGGGATGTATGTATGTATCGTAAGCACGCTAGCGTCTTGAAAATACACTTTGCCATCGCGTGACTTTATTACGTAACTACAGTCGACTTTAACTTCCGGCCGCATGCTTATCTTACCTAAACAATGAACTGAAATTATGTAATTCTTTTCATTTTCTTCTTTCTTAATTCCACAGTAATAAAAAAGTTTTCATAACAAGCTCTCGTTATATCGTTGTGTTTTTATGGATGTTACCTTTTCAAATATGTAAAGTTTGTAAGTGTGTTATGAGAAACTACTTATCCTATCTACCTAACCATCATCACACCCAGAACATCGCGGGCTACGTAAAGAGAGTGCCAGTTCTCTCTGCACCTTTTACATACACATTTTTTCTCAATAAGTATGTCGCATAAGTGTTCAAGTTAGATATGGACGGAATATGAGCCCGTTATTTGAGACACATTATTGAATAAAAAAGCAAATACCCGAAGGATTGAATTAAAAAAGCTTGGTTATTGTACAAATAAAAAAATCTGAATACACCCTCGCTCCAATAAGAAAAAAGTTAATTAAGCATACTCCAGACTGCTGCTGCCCTTGCTCTAAAAAGTTCCATATACACATAACTATAATTTAGAATACATAGTTCTTAGAAGCTGTAGAGCGGTAAGGGAGGTGAAACATAACACGCGGTAGTGCTAGAGTCATTAATTTGCGAACTCACAGCACTCTCACAAAGCTAACGGGCTCCGATTGACTTGCCCCAAGTGTTTTGCTGCCGAACAAAAGATCTTTTCAGCGATATTCGAGAACGTGCTTCGCTTAAAATAATGAGCCCTTTATTTAATTTACGTAAAGTCAATATGATTATTTCATGATATGGCAAAATCTATACATGGAAGGATAAAAAAGCCGTGGTGGCCGAGTGGTTCGAGCAGTTGCCTGCGACGCAAAGGTCGCAAGTTCGAATCCCGACTGTATCAATGAGTTTTTTCTGAACTTAAGTACAGTGATTAGTCACACCACGAGCTTTATGGTGAAGGAAAATATCGAGAGGAAACCTGCATACGTCTGAGAAGAAATTCAAAGGCTTATGTATAGTCGTGCTTGAGTAACGGCGATGGACTCGCCATCTGTCACGTTGGCACCTAATATACCTCTGGCGGAAAGTGGGTGTGTGGGTATCACCTATACACCTTTGCCTACCCCTTCGGAGACCCTTGTGGGAAGGCGTGAGGATATATTATATTAAATTATTATTACTATACATGGAATATTTGAATACAACATTTCCAAGGAAGCTCAAGAAGTCAGAAGAAGGCAATGGACGTAATAAAATTGTGTTTTCGAAATATAATATCTATAAGATCAAAATTTAAGTAAAGTAGTCTCATTAGTATACGACGTACATATCCAGGTACCCGATAGATCGACGACCTGGTAAAAAAAGGCGAAAGTAGAGGCGTTCAGCAATGGACAGATATGATGAAGATGGTGATACATATCAACACGTCGGGTCCCTCACGAGCTAGATAGAGAGAGTTGAGCGCCAGTTTTCTCTAGATTTACAGACCTCTTTCGCATCATCCACATTCATCAACCTCTTCATACATGCACGCAGGTTTCCAGTTATACTACTCATGTTCCCATCCTTCAGTATCCCATCGATTTCATCTACGTTTAATCTACGTGGTATTTCTACTGCCTCTTTTTTCACACACTTTACTTTCAATAACAATTTCTAGCAAATTCCGACTATTCACTACGAAATTATTGTGGCAAAAATAAAATATTATGAATAGCGAGCTTTTATATATAAATAATAGTTTAAGACCTACGTGTTATATCACGTA
>JACCPG010007149.1:0-23157 GCA_016069955.1 Drepana arcuata
CGAGTAGTTGCCTGCACCACAAAGATCGCAAGCTCGAATCCCGACTGTACCAATGAGTTTTACTGAACTTAAGTACCTACAGTGATTAGTCACACCGCGAGCTTTACGATGAAAGAAAACATCGAGAGGAAATCTGCATAAGTCTGATAACCAATTCAAAGGCGTAAGTATAGTCGTGCTTACGTGTGTGTGTGTGTGTGTGTTAAAGTGACAGATGGCGATGGACTGGTCATCTGTCACGTTGGCACCTAATATATCTCAGGCGGAATGTGGGTGTGTGCGTATTACCTATACACCTCTGCCTACCCCTTCGGGGGTCCTTGTGGGGAGGCGTGAGGATATATTATATATTATTATTTACTAAGTACCCGGGAGCAAAGTCTTTTTACTGCGTTCTTCTGTGAGGTGTTAGTATTGCCTCAGGCGGACAACTCTTATTGTGAAAGTAATATACCTACAGTTGTGCTCCTTCTGGTTTCAAATTACTGCCCGTTGTTCTACCACTTGGGGCAATATCATAAGGCGCTATTGCCGTGAATATTCAAGGGTGCAAAAGAGACAAACCTGTGCACGTCATATTTATCTGTCCCTTTTACACTCATAAATCAGTAACAATACTTATTTTTTACTTTTTAGTCAGAAGATCCGTGCAAGATGGTGTCGGAGGTCTCATCGATAAATACATTGGGCCACTCAGGAAACTAAAAGGTACATAAGAACAACGTACACTATATAAAAAAACGGTCTCTTTAAATTTTTAAATCAAATAAGTTGCTTACTTCACATAAATTTGTGAACATAGTGGTTTTCCTTTATGAAATTATAATGAAATGGAAGGTTAACTGCATTTTGCACTGACTTGCTACAAAAATGATGTGATTTTTTCCACAAGGTCACACCTGTGGTTAACTAATTAATAGAATGTAAAAAAAACTAAATAACTTACAACATATTTTTATGATGTGAAAGGGCTCAATGGTTTTTTACGATTTCAAACCAAACGATACCATTACACGTATTCTAAAACTGTTAGGTACAGATTTTGAAATAGATATTAGAGAGTATCGCGACACAATCAGTTTTTTTTTACTATTTAATTATTTATTAATCAAAACATATGTAAATACACTGCATTATAATCCAAAGCACTTACATTCCAACCATTTTAAATGAAATCACCTATACCTAATTCTAACTTTGGGCCGACATCTAACCGTCTATTACAATGGTTCCTTAAAAAACCGTAAACCTAAATATACTTTTGATCATGCCGAGAAATAATAAATTAGTCTAGATGCTAATAACAAAGTATACAATCAAATTCTTGTTACATCTTTGTAAAAATGGCAATTAACTGGTGGTGGAGGTCAACTGGTTCTGTTGGCGGAATGTACGTACCAGAACCAGAATTTTTCTTAAACCTTTACCCGAAAAGTTTTTTATGTGGATTATTCAAATTTGGAAAGTAATACTAAAAGAGAATAAGCCAAAAGCTATGTACATAAAATAACCTATTAACCTACTCACAGCTGACTTTCCCGACCATGCGTTCGAGGTGGAAATGGAACTCCACGGGGTGATAACTCATGCACCTCCGAAACGACAAAAAATTATACGTATCCATCAGAAACCAGGTACCCACCATCAAACTTATTATAATCCTTATGTATACTTGATTTATGAGCCATGATCTCTCCTGTACTTTTGTCAGCTCTCCCGCTTTGGCGCCTTTACAATGCGACGTGAAGCGCACTTTTTTGTTCACTTGGTGTAGTATATATACTTAACTCCTCCTCTCGTTCCTTTTATAATCAATAAATATATATATCGCCTTAAAGGATGTTTTTGCTATATATTTACAGTTTTTGTAAATGCTAATATACCAACGGAAAAGACGATCATGAGAATGCCAAATGTTTTGTGCAAATCTACTAATATAGCGCCACCGTCAAAGGAACCAATCTGTGAAATGGGTAAGAATTCTCTTCTTAAAATAACAAAAATGCTATTGGATTAATTACACAGGAGTGTGAAAGTTTTGTTACTTTAAAAACTGCCACGCGCCGACTGTAACGTGCCTAGTTTCCCTTAAGCATAATACACCAGGTATCTGCATTATTTAAGGAAGCATGTTGATTATTTTTGCTTTATTTATTATTAAAGCCTGCGGAGGCCGTAGATATTTATAACATTCAACATCTGAAAATAATGTTTTATCTACAGAAAAATCGTCGACAGCTGAAAAAAATATTTCTACAAAAAAACCACTCTATATGGAAGACTTAAAGAAGGCTTTGAAAGAGTTCGAAAAAAAAATGTTGAAGCAAAGTAAGTTCACGAACATTCATTAAGAACTAATGAATTTGATTCAAATAACCGTCACGCCATTTCCGTTGTAGAAACGACAACAACCAGAATGGACGATTTAATGAAATATATCGAAGCACTGAAATCACAAAACCCTCTAGATGACTTCAACGGCCCTCATGGCGGTGGCTTAAATCAAGTTAATAATATTATGAGATTGTTCAATAAAGGTAAATTGCTTATAAAAATATTAGTTATGTCCTTTACACAAGCTGCATGAGAGAAAACTTGAATACGGTTGAGAAGGAATTCAAACACATGTATATTATGCTCGTCAAACGGCGGTTGACTCGCCAGGCTGCTAGAAAATCAATAAAATCAAAATATTTTATTCAACGTAAGGGACACAGGGAACACTTATTGAAGGTCACATATAAACTAAAGTTACTAAAGTTACCACGACGACAGAAGGCTGCGAAAGCCGTAAAGAAGGCGCGGGTAACGAAACTATAAGAATCCAAAACTGAAACAACTCTTTGTTATCTTTCAGGAGTACAGATTCAAACACACGTCCCAAAAGCTAGTGAAAACAACATGAATTGGATGCAATTAAGAATTCCGAGACATCTTTGAGTTATAATGCGACGAAATAATAAAACATGATATGTAATTATTTATAAAAAATAATGAGCCTTATTGACCGAGCAGTTAGAGTAGTACCTAGCCTGCAAAGTAAATAATATAATTCACCAATGAACCTTTTTAGAGACCTATGGACAGTGACTTATCACACAGCACACCTTATCACACCTGCATACGATTGATACATGTACATTCTAGCTTGAGAAACGGGGGATGGACCCTTCATCCGTCACGTATCTGCGCCGACTTAAATGTAACTCCGGCGAAAAGCAATCCGCAATTCTTAAATTAGGAGGAAACAAGAACACCCGCAGGCAACACCTAGTTATTTAAACCAACCTGACTGAAACACATTGCTTGTCAAAATCACATCACAGTTTTTTCCACGTTACGTACAGTAAATCAAACAAAGAACAAATATAACCAATCAATTACTGGCACAAGAGCAATTATTTAAAACGCTACTTGACCTTAGCCCCACAGAGGCAGCACAAAAATTAACTAGAACATTATTTATGGACCTCTGTAGAGATAATTCTATATAATATTATTAACTCATCGGAGCCCTGACGTTAAATGTGTGCCGTATTCATAGTTCGGAAGTTGTCTCAAGTTTTAATCTAAGAAGTTCGACATTCATGATTTAATTTGAGCGTGTGTGAATTGAGAACTTTGAAAGAGCAATGTGGTAACTCTGCTATGTTGTAAATCTAACTTGTAATTGAGGATAATGCATATGTCCGTGATTCAATACTATACCTAGATATTCTTGTCTACACAATACCCTAGACCTAGGCTTACAGACCTAAATCGACCTTTTTCCATAATTATCAAACTCTCTACCATTAGATCTATTTGATTCAGGTAGCGATCTGCTTTTTCTTTCACATTAAGGGTTGCGAATGAAAGGAACAACATGATAATAAAAATAAATGTATGTAATAGTTGATTTAGTAAACTTTTGAAGCGTTAACTATGAATAGAGCCACAGTTATGCAACCCTGATGAATAGTTGAGCAAAACTCGGAGCGGCCAGGTGACCTCCGCCCGTTGATCTCTATCACGCTGGCCGAACGGAGCTTTGCAATTAAACTATTAGTCAGAGGACAGTCGCGATGGATACCCGCAACCTCTTTGTTCTAAATTATAGGTACGCTGTGCCCAGTCTGGTTGACCATTACATTTTTGTTGACGGTGGGTAGTTCGCGTCATAATAGACGAGTCACAAATTTGCACATATATATCTAGAGACTTTGATTAATGATACATATAATAATAAATAAATAAAAAAGCCTATATTTCTTATAGAATCTAAGTTTACAAAATAGTGGTGTCAGTAACATATAAGGGTAATTATTTTTAATGTAAGTGTTAGTATGTTTTAGTTTAGTAGTTTATAACGAGACTAGGTTTTTTTTCTTCTTGTTATTCTGCTAGAACCCCTCTGCAGGTAAAGGCCTCCTCCAAAGTGAGCCAGTCTTCTCTGGATTTTGCTGAAATCATCCAATTCGGGCCCGCTGTGCATTTTATTTCATCCTCCCATCTATTTCGGGGTCTTCCTATCCTTCTTTTGCCAATTGGCTCTTTCCATGAATGATACATATTATATACATATATATATATGTTTAATTTTGGGTAGTTTTATCGTATACATGCCTCTACGGTGTGATTTAAATGCATATCTAAATGCACTCGTTTTCATTGTAATATATATGACCAGGTAAAGAGGCAAATGCAGGAAAACCTAAGGTTCTAGTACAAGAACCTTAGGTTTTCCTGCATTTAGGCCCAACATTTTCTTATCGCATTCTTCTTTTATAATGGTAACTAGTGTCAGTAATTCGTTTCTGATGACGCCAGTAAAACTGCGTCATCGGCATACAAAAAGCAGTTGACCAATAAGTTTTCCATTTTCACTCCACATTCGTCCTTTTTTATATCACTTCGAAGGTCGTATTGTCATTTTACGTTTAATTAGACAATGTACACAATTAAATTCTAATTTTTGAAAGCCCTGTGTAAAGTGCGTATAAAATAAAAACGCGTTGCGTTAAGACAATAAAAACGGGTGCATTTTAATTGACCTCAGCGTGCGATCTAACAATTTTATACTCGTTTGTGGACTAACGAGTTTACTCTAATAATAGTGTAGCCAAAGCACCGGCGTAACGAGACCCATCGCACCTAGTGAATTATTCATTTGTGATACGAACATGTGAATAATTACAAACTCTGTTAAAGACCTTGTGGAATTGGTCATTTAATGCGACAAAATAAGTTGTGTTTTTAAATGTAATATGCGTTTATTATATTCCACATATTTAAATATACATGAAGTTTCGAAAATCACGCCTTTCTGAAGGCTATACGTATGATATAAAAGCACCTACATTTTCCAATATATAATTTATAGATGCCAACGTGATCGATGGCGACAGACTGGCCCTGTCTAAAGTATGACTTTACATATGTATTTCAGCTTCTTACAACAAATCTTTTCAACGTCACTAAAATTCTCGTGTGACAAATCACTGCACTCTCGGTTAAACATGCAATTTTGGTTTAATATAATGGGGCCTTGGCATTCGCTTTAAGGTCTTCACAATTAACAATATACAAAATAAATTAGTACGTAGGATGTAGTGTTTTAATAATAATTATTAATAAGGCTGATTGACAAGCTTAGACACGTGATCGATAGCTGTAAATGCATTGAGACTTCTAAGAAAAGATCGTATTCCCACATATGTATGTTTATGCATCAATCAACTGCGTAATTCATTCCTGGAGTGACCTAACTGCAATAACATAAATTATGTTACATTGAAACAAAATACTTTATTTGCAATCATTGGTCATAACACTTCGTGTAGGAGAGTTTTCCCCTTTTTTTATTTCCTCACAGTAAAGCACTAGTACCTAGTATCGTCTCTAGGCACAGACCTGTATTTGTTCTATTAAATTTAATTGAAATGTACAAGCTGTACCCGCGGGATCGGGAGAACGGACGCAATATTCTCTCTGTCCCCGTGAGAGACTCAGCGCGATGCGTCTGCGGTGTTCCCTTGAAACCTACGCGTCTATCTTGTATATAATAATTAACATCACGTCACTCAAACGAATTAAATTGTTTTCACACATAGTTTTTTCTTGTTCTAGAAATTGGTTGCACAATACCACGCTAATTTAGCGAAGTATTTTTTTTATGAACCTTTGGTAGGGACCTTTGTCCCCAGAACTCCCTCCCAAAATTTCATCATACAAACTTACTCGAACATTTAAATGCTTTCATATGATTGTGTCAAATAAAACGTCCGTAACTAAAACGTGTATAGAAGCGCTCCAGAGATATATAGAGTGGATACACTTCATACCTGTAATTTAAGGAGCTAAGTTGAACTTTAACATTATCCTCATAAAGCCGTGATGGACTCGACTTTCACCATAAATGGCCAATTTACGGATGACTGTCGACCGACCAGTGTCTTAAGCTAAACTGTCTCAATTAGTGCCCTGATAGATGACCCCGCAATTTCGTCAGGTACACGGCAAAATTGCTAGCATTATTAGATTCAGTACCCCCATTCAAGCGAATATCATGTATAGGCTTTGCCCCGCTGTTTCGGCTTTGTGATTTATTGACCTATTATTTATTCTATATGTTAATCCAGCTAATAAATAATGACAGTTTTTGCGTGAAGAAGGACAACACCCTCTTAAACTTTCACATTTATAACATTAGTAGGATAGGATATAAGCGATTATAACTGAGACTTATACATTATATAGATAACTCCAGTTGAAAATAACAATATTTTAATTTTAAACGTCTCGTTGAGATTAAGCCGATAATTTACAAGAACTTGAATGACAGTTGATCCAGTAAATAAAATATGCAATCAGTGATTTTAATATTGTATTGCAGGTTATACAATCCTTACCAAATTAATGCAAATTATTGCGGATTTATCTGAGTGTGGGCAGCGTTTATCTTAGCAATGTAGCAAGTCGCTGTCGATTTAATTGTTTTTTTCAATTCTGTATCCGAATTTGCGATCTCACTTTTGACTTTTTAAAGGTTTTAAAAGTATCTTTAAATGATATTGAAGTTTACTCGCTTTCGCTGTCGATATGTACTTTTTTATTTCTGTTTGAAATCGAGAACGAAAGTTACCGTTGATACTTTATCAGGTCCCAGTCCAATGAATACTGCCTATACGATTGCACTATAACTTAATTTGTTTTATTTCGTCATTACGTTAATTACTTTTTAAATCACATTTGCCAATGTTTTTGATGCATTGAGATAATACTGTAGGTATTCCAACGAATTATTTTATACATATGCAAATACGTATACTTGCATCATTAAACAGTTTTTACTTTTACTTTACTATGTAGGTCGTAAAGGATTAAGCCTAGCTGCTAATAGTTTGTTTAAATCCAAGTATCAAGGCGTTTTAGTCGGCGTGCGCGATGGGATGCAATAGCGCAGTGGCGGCCGCGCCCACTCGTCGCACGCGCACCGACATTACTAGACGCCGGTCGTTTTTTTATACGTCAATATTTTTAACATACTAGATACGAGAGTGATGTTAACTCTTGATCAGACCTGTATTATATTATTCTGTTTATATTATTATAGGATCTGTTACGTAAGCCTTATAAAAACGTTGCAGTATGTTTTTTGTAAGATTTTTACATGTCTTATTATCTTTCAATTGACGAACATACTTTTTAGAAAATCTAACATGTGAGCTTTTTAGACTCTCACATAAATGGTGATGATTTGAATATTGAATTGAATTTGTAATTTGTAAAAAAATATTGAATTGAATGAATGATATTGAATTTCCTGTGTTACAGTTAGGAGAAATGTTGAGTATTTTGCTACTGAAAAGCCGTGGTGGCCGAGTGGTTCGAGCAGTTGCCTGCGACGCAAAGGTCGCAAGTTCGAATCCCGACTGTACCAATGAGTTTTCTGAACTTAAGTACAGTGATTAGTCACACCACGAGCTTTACGGTGAAGGAAAACATCGAGAGGAAACCTGCATACGTCTGAGAAGAAATTCAAAGGCGTATGTATAGTCGTGCTATATAGATGGCGATGGACTCGCCATCTGTCAGGTTGGCACCTAATATACCTCTGGTGGAAAGTGGGTGTGTGGGTATTACCTATCTATACACCTCTGCCTACCAGTTCGGGGACCCTTGTGGGAAGGCGAAATTCATATATATATGAAATGTAGTTTTCCTACAGCTACAGCTCCATCTAGTGGCACTATGCATTGATTAAAATCATATGCAACATTTAAACAACGAAGAAATATTGACAGAGACGGGCCGTATATAGTCACCTTATTGCTAAAAAAGCATTGTTACTACCCGAAATCTGAATCGCCTATTGAAAACCCGGCATTATAAACCAGTCACGATTGTTAACTCAAAATATGTCAGTTTAATTTTATAATTGACACTCAACTAAAGACAAGTGGATACTTGTTTTGTGGCATTGTTTTATCGACATGTTATGAAAGAGATTAAGTAGCAGTTTTATTGGGAAATCCTTTTGTAAGAGCAAAAAAAAAACGTGATTTATCAAGGCTTCTGGCGTAGAAAGCTAGACATGACAAGTGGATACAATTTTAGTATCCGGAAATACTTTATTTGCCAGTACTTTACACGAAGAAATTCCGTAAAATATTATAATATATTTAGATATATAATATATTAGATATTATGTATCTCAGGACGGGGCTCATGTATGAAGAGAGACTGATGAAGGTTCAATCTCGGAGGGCCTATATTTGTGTGATGAACTCAATTATTTTTATCTTAGCTATAGTTGTCCTTATGAGTACGTATATCGTAAGGTATTTTCCATTGCTTATGTTTTTCTTGGTTTGGGACTAGTTTTATTTGGGCGAATTATAATTATAAAAGCACAAATAACTATTTTACAAAATTAATAGCTAACCAAATTTAGTGTTTCACTGCGATCACTACTAAAAACTTACATTAGTAAATCGTAAAGAACATATTTATACCGTACTGTAACATTCAGAAAACATTTATTAAGTATATTTTTATTGAAAAAATTAATATCTACTGAAGAACGCCCTAGTATAGCCGTTTGAAAAAATACATTAATATATATGTGAATACCGCCTACATCTGAAAGTTGCACTATAAAACTCTCTCAGTTATTAACATCATGCCATTTTCTGTGCAACTATATGCCAACATAATCAAGATAGCTCACTGGCTATCCGACAGCTGTCAAGGCCGGAACAATTGACTTCATACTATCAATTTATCAGGTAAGTAAACTATAGTAAAGTTGATTTCATTATACAATAAAACAGGCACATATCTTCAAAAGATCGCGCTTATTATACAACAATGAGAGCAGTGAATTTCAAATGGTTTAAATTTAATAGACATGGTTGATCGGTTGGCTATAAATTCCCCCCTCGGAAAAACAAAAAAAAAATATTTTTCTGCAGGGTTGATAATGCGCGTATGAAGTCCGTAATGCTGCAAGCGTCCATAGGGAACAGTATCTGCTTGGCACTTTAGTATATAAAAAATACTAGAGGCATCGCATCTAGAATGGACAGCCTAGCGAAGATACAGCGCAAAATAAATGAAATATTACAGCCGAGTGTAAGGTGTCTCCGAATAAAAATTGGAGTGAAAGATTACCAATAACGACCAGAGGTCAGACATTCTCTGTAGTTTTATTAACCACATTTTTTGACATGTTAAAGCCATTTTGCTCTCGTTTTAATCAACCTTGCGTAAGAATAAAAAAACGGTAACAAAGTAATTACCAACGACTAAAGCTTTTTATCACAGGTCATGTTCTGTAATTTTTTTGTCATTAAAGTGTCAAGTTTTGAGTTTGTGAGGTCAAACTGTCGTCAAGTCACAAAATGTTGGTGGAAGTTAATTAAATTATCATAATACCTATAATAATGAATGGCGATTTGTCTTTTAAGTACAGATAAGAAAGAAGACGACCGTCTGGTCTAGTGGTTTGAGCTCCTAACTGCGAAACTTGAGGTCGCGGGTAGGAATCCCGCTGAGGGCAGATATTTGCGTGATGAACACGAGTACCTTAGTCTTGGATGTCCTATGTATTTTTGTTATTTATACATAGGACATCCAAGTCTATTTATATAAGTAAATATATCGTTGTCTAGTTACCGTACACAAGCTTTGCTTGATTTGGGACTAGGTCTATTTGTGTGGAATTGCCCAGGTATTTATTATTATTTTATAATTTGATTGAACATTACCCTAACTACAATCCACTCTAGACATCTTTATATCATACATGCTATCTATGCACCGCAGCTACACCCGAGTAAACATTTTGTGCAATTAGACATATCTTATCTGTTTATCCAACTTATAATCTTCGTCTGTGCCAAATTTAATCAAATACTGCTCTGCCGTTCAGGTGTGCCAAATATATAATAGCTATGCCTCATGGGCTCCCCGCGCAAATATCGATTTCATAAGTATAATTTTATCCACGTACTAATCCATCTATTTGCCAAATTTCATTAAATTCCGTTCAGCCATTTGGCATGATTGAATAACAAACATACTCACAAACTTTCGGATTTATAATAATATATACCTATATTAAGTCGGGTTCATAAGATTTCAGCTAGTATCCTTGGTGACTGTGTGGTATAAGTAGTAATCTGCAATACCAAAATTGCTGGTTGAAGACTTGGTGAAAAAAGAATGGTTTTTCAGAGCTCCAGCTTAATTATTTATCTAGAATCATAAGAAAACGGAACTAGGTGCTCAGTAAGTTAATACAAAGACCTAAAAAGTGCCTGAAATATGGTGACAGATTTGCTACCATATATTTGCTATCATATTTGTATCTAAATATATAACCTCCCGTATCTATTCATATTTTTTTATATAGACTGGAAAATAATAAAATATAATAAATGAATAAAAAACAAATAAAATAAAAAAAGAAGTTAATAATTAGGCGTTAAATATTTGCTGTATTTCTTGGTCCAATATCAGCTTCAGCATATTATCAAGGCATAATGGCTTACCTATTATAAATTAAAACATATTGATTAGGTTCATAGTTGCGCAACACACTTATACTTAATTTATGGCCTACTCAGAATTCTGAAGCATATTTCATCAGGTTCTTTAATTTAAATGATGTCCGAAAAAATGGCGGAGCTGAAATTAAGTGGAGTCGTTTTTGCGCCGCGCGTGCCTACGACGCGCCGCTTACAACAAAACTTATTAGCTTACTGGTGTGCCGTACCACCGGTGTGGGATTAGCCACAGCCGTACAGTGTGGCGTAAAAATACTTGGGATTAAACTGACATCAAATAAATTGGGCTAAGAGAAAGAGGAAAATTATGATCTTATCGAGTGGAATACTAACCTATGATGCTTACATTTTGGTCCTTACCATAAAAACGCAAATCTTAATGAAACGGTGCTATAACCTAAAAGTACATACCCACAAACAAGTACCTAGGCAAAGAGTAGAGACAATCCTTCCTATACCAACATACCTCTCCCGCTTCATTCACATTCATAGTCTCGCCTGCAGGTTTCGAGTTGTTCTCTTGACGTGTTCACACTTGATTAGTCAGTCGATTTGATGGAATATAATAGAAATTAAAATTATTGACTAAAACATGGTATCATCAATACATTTAACAGTTTCAAAGTTACAAAATAAACTAATAGAACTTATTTACAAGTTCTATTAGTTCTCAAACGTAACTTGTCCATTTATTCCCCAACTGTACCTCAATAAAATCACCAATCGAAGTAGGTAGACCACGAACGCGATTGTTTATCTTCCTCTCGTTTTCACTGCTCGTGAACGGCCGACACCTGAAGGTCAACGCAAAATTAAAAGTGTTTTAGTATCTGATTACAGAGGTTTATTGCGATTTGAGCTGGACGCCTAGCACAATAACTCTTCCTGGCACCAACTTGATACAGCCATATTGTAAACATTCAACTTTTAATAGATTCTTATCGTCCATACTAATTGTATGGTACGGAGGTTTTGTGCCAGTCGGTTTGATAAAAAAATATTGAATGGTACGGTTGTAATTTGTGATTTAGTTGTTTCGTACTTAGCATTTTCTAATATAAAATTTATTTAATGTGTTCATCAAAGTTCAATTATAATTATGAGTGTTCTAATTTAGGCACTTCTAATTTAGGTATTATATTATATATTATTTACAGAGATAATAAGCCACACCTTAAGATTTAAAATTAACGGGTTCCACCAGTGATTATTTTTTTATGGAATCAAATAGATATCAATATTAAATCCAGCTAATAACACCAAATTTCAATCAATTCCGTTCCGCCGTTCTGGATGATTAAGTAACAAACAACCTCAAAAACCACATTTATTATATTAAATAACAATAATAATTGTGACAGCGGGGATAAAATCCTTGCTCTCAATCAAAAATATTATCAGCAAATCAATAGAATTACCCGGAAAACTACTAACGAAACTTGCGGTCAATCATTCTCGCTATGGTCATCGCATTCGAACTTATTTATTTTTCCGAATCTGGCACAGTTTGCAAGATGTGATAATTCCAAGAATAATACTTTCACAATGTTTCTGCCTACCTATACTGTTGTTATGGTGAAACTTAAATAGATGAACTAAGTACAACTTACATTGAAATCTGGTTTAAATGTAGACGAAGAGACTACTTTTAGGTTATCTTCTGGGGATATAGTTAGAATAGGAGCTTAGCAAATAATATAATAGAATAAATGATACATACATACATACATATCATAGTCAACGCCAAGTCCCTACCTTTAGGGACTTGGCGTTGACTCTGATACCCCTCTGCCTACCCTTTGGTAGGCAGAGAGTATAGAGCGCCAGCTCTCTCTAGACTTACATACCTCTTTGGCTTCGTTTTAATGATAATTTACTTAAATGTTAGACTACCGTGTTTTCGTGTTAGTTTTGTAAAGGAAAACTTTATTTTTGATCCCCCATTTTAATGGTTGAACCCCAAAGTGACCGGTAAGTTTAATAGTGGTCAATTTTTGTTGTTTTTTTATAGGTTACCATCACACTACGGATACGTCACGGATATCTTTATAGTAAGAATTAAAAAAAAACAATTATTAGTCACCTTTATATACAAATTCCAGTAAAATAACGTCTCAAGCAACTATGTTAATAGCACACAAAATCACAAAGATAAAATTGGGTGCCAAATCACCCATGACTTCCAAACCTCTTCATCTTCATCCACCTCTTCCATTCATAATACTCTTAACAATATCAACATCAAACACCATCACGTCTGTCTTATTCAACATGACCAAATAAAAACATTTCTTTACGCCCAAAATTGCATTGCGTTTTTATGTGAAATCAATCACGCAAAACTCGGCCGAGATTACGAAAAAATCTATTATATTGCCCCATGGAAAAATGATATTGTTCCTCTCACTGGCATCGGGTCGATGTCACTTCTAAATAAAATATTACAATAGTGATTCTTTGTGCTTCGAACTCAAATTAAAAATGTACACATTTGTCCACAGAGTTTTGTTTTATTACCAACTAACCTTAATAATCCTATTTGCAAAGGCGCTTTGCCTACTATCTACTTCGTTACATGCTTCTTATCCAGATAAATATATCTGAACTTTTCTCGAGTCTCTTCTATAACTGCTCATATTATTTTGAGCTTCATATACCCGCTTCTTCTTCATCTCCATGCTACAAGAGTATTGATTTCTTGCAAGTAACTAAATACGTTACTAATTGTATCCCGCGATTTCACTCGCCTTAAATTCATTTATATGAATACTGCTCCACTTTCTTACAATTATTTCCATTTTAAATACAATATTTTTTTGTCCATGACAAACACAAATAGATAAACATACTTACTAGAAATGATGATAATATAGATCGTCTTCCGAAAAGGGTCCCCGAAGGGGTGTAAGTAGGTATTTTGAAAACGCTGAGAACATATTTCACCAAGGCAGCGTCACTCCTGGTGCTACAACCCTCTGTAGTTTACGGTAACCTTTTACCGTCGAGCGGACTCTATACCCGTTTCGAACCATAATGTCTTGAAGGTAGATTTGTTCATCCATTATTTCTGGAAATAAACTTGTGAAAGTGTAGATATTACTTTAATTACTGTGAGATATTAGAGTGCATCAATGCGACAGCACGAAATATAATTTGTCAATTCGTTCGAGCGTAACGCCTACAATCAAAATGAATATAACCAAATATTTTCACTTTGCTGAGATGTGATTGAATAACTTGACGCAATTAGACCGTCTAGTAACGAATTCGAGACCGTCGAGTTTACAATTAATATTGTGTATTAAAACTAAAAATTGGTGCGCTACTGTTAAATATGAAGTGAATTAAGCTTTGAACCGTCTCATTTATCGTACGAACCATTAGAACTTTCAATTTGTATAAAGATTTAATTTAGACTTTCCTTCAATCACTATCGTATACCTTCAATAGAATACATATTTAGTCAGATAGAAATATATCAGTTTATATATATTTCTTCTCCTTCTTCTTATTGATTCTTTCGGACGCGTGTGTGTGACTTAACTACCCCTAAACGGCTGGGCCGATTTTGATGAAATTATTTGTCTTCTGGTGGATTCAAGTATAGATTATATTCACAATTGAGATCGTGTTCAGACATTTTATTTTCACCCAAACCAAAACGTGCCACCCGTGTGGTATATAAAAAAATGTTTTCGTTGAAGTAGGTAAGTAATTTTATTAAAATGCTGAACGGACTTCTACCATCGTGTCGTCGACCATATGATATCTTTCTGATGTGGATCAAAAGCTCAATTTGGGTATTCGTGCACTCTCGACCAGATAACACACTTAACAATGTACATAGTATGGAATAATATTAAATTAAGTTTGTTAGAATATAACTGCCGGCTGTTCTGAAAATTAAATAGGAAGTGAAATGTAATCTTGCATGCAAGAACATGTATTTTAATGTCCTACATTTAAATATAGGCTTTGTATATTTATATCAAATGTTAGTTAGATTTTAGTTATATTATGGTTAGTTTCAAATATTTCTTTCTACTTAATCTAAATATAATAATAATAATAATAATAATAATATTCTTTATTGTACACACACACATACAAACAAATAGGATGACAACGTGACTAAAACTAGTATATAAATATCTAAAAAACTAGTTTATATTTAATGAATATTAGATATAATAAGATTAGAATAGTTACCTTAACTTTAATTGGTATAATAATAAGAAGAACATAGCCGCGGTTGAGTCTGGCAAGCTGTAATATCCTTATTTGATTTAAGGGAATAGTGCTCCATTATCAGGGCCATATAAATAAAATGAACAAACATGACCGACATACACAACACGGCGCTGTAAAAAGTGATCAAAGTGATCTGTAAGCAATACTTTAATTGCACTCATTAGGTACACTAGGCAGCGCAGTTTGTAAGCCAAGTGGAACATTTGTATGCAACTATCGTCCTTACCCAGCTGCAACAACTGCCTATTATAGCATGCAATACATAAGCCCGAGACTGCGATATTCCACCCATCAAATACATTACAAACAAACACTACTAGTGTCAATACTAGGATATATTAGGAATAAGAGACGTGTTTTTTTACGACGTAATAGTCCGGGAACGGTCGGTAAAAACTGGCTTTGTCAATATTAGGAAGTAATTAAGGCTCCTATGACAGTCCAATTAAATTGTTCGATGGTCTTTGTGTCGGCTGTGTAAGTAAGTCAATGCGTTAATGTAGAGTTTTTTAGAACTATAATGAAAATGTTTATATTTTGATTACTTGACTGCCAATAGTAGGTGGTTGTCTACCACCCATCTATTATTAGTAAAGTATTGTTACATTTCCTGTCTTTTTTTTATTCGCTTAAGGAATAACTTTGACTTATTTGGGAGATTCATTGTGTAGATGATACCCGCCGTGCATTTTTTAAGATTGTTGAATATGAATACGTGTTGTCCGAGTGGTTCGAGTAGCTGCAGCAGAAAGATTGCAAGTTCGAATCCCGACTGGAACAATGAGTTTTTCTGAACTGAGTATTGTGATTAGTCACACCACGAAATTTACGGTGAAGAAAACATCAAGTGGAAACCTACATACGTTTGAGAAGATGAGAATTCTAAGACATATGTATAGTTCTGCTTGAGTAAAGGCGATGGACTCGTCATCTATCTTCATCACGTTGGCACTTAAATATATCTCTGGCGGTTAGTGGATGTGTGCGTACTTACTTTACATACATAATTATCACGACGAGTGCTTTAGTAAGCAGAGATAGTGGAGTTGTCTTTGGACTGAATGCCTTCCTTCGCTTCATCCATATTCATCTTCTTGATGCCTTCCCACAAGGGTCTCCGAAAGGGAAGGCAGAGGTGTATAGGTAGGACCTATACACCCACTTTCCGGCAGAGATATATTTAGATGCCAAAGGGATAGACGGGGAGTCTGTCCCTTTGGCGTCATTACTCAAGCACGACAATACATACGTCAGAATTTCTTCTTTAACGTATGCAGGTTTCCTCTTGATGTTTTCCTTCGCCGTAACATAACAATGTAATTTTTATCAAAGTCTCAACAGCTGTTACACAATGTTAAAGTTACGTGCAAAACTGTAATTACCTGCGCCCAATCACCTTCCGTATAAGAGGTGAACAATGAAATCGATATTGATTCGAAAACGAACGTTCCGTTATCTAACTAGATCTCGGTCAATCTTTTTTATTACATGAACACGCAACTTGATGATTTTATTGTACGCTTTGATTATAGGTAACAAGCAGGGTACAGTTGTTGACCATTGGTCTCAAACGACACATGTATATAATAATAATAATATATCCTCACGCCTTCTCACAAGGGTCATGTGGGAAGGCGTGAGGATATATTATTATTATATATTATAAAACTAATACCTACGATATACCACATGTATATCGTAGGTATTTTTATATTAGTTTTATGGTTTGATTTGTTGATCATTGTACAATAGTTATATGTCTATTCACCTTTCCACAGGAGGTTGAAGGGGTAGGGAGAGGTATGCAGATTTCAACCACACACAAAATTTTCGCCGGAGATATACATATTTAGGCACCAACGTGACAAATGGCGAGTCCTTTGCCGATACTTAGCTCGACTATACATACGTCTTTGAATTTGATCTCAAACGTATACAGGTTTCTTCTCGATATTTCTCTTCGCCGTAAAGTTCGTGATGTGATGTGACTAACCACTGTAGGTACTTAAGTTCAGAAAGAAATCATTGGTACAGTCGGGAGCCGAATTTGTATGCGTATTATCGGTTTACGTTGCAGGTGACAGTGTAAACCACTCGGCCACCATAACTCTTTCTCTTATTTACATTTACGTGACTGTGTCAGGCTGTTAATTTATTCACTGATTGAGTAATGTACTTACATCTATAGCCAAAACGTTTATATATTTATGTAAATGAAAGAAGTAATCTAAATGATTATTGAGGACTATGAATGTTTATTAGCATTGTGATCGTCTTACTTTAACTGTGCGAGTATCTGTCTTCAACTGTCTTAAAACGAAAATAATTACGAAACACCGTTTTATTAGGCTGTATGCTTTTTGGCCTTATATGGTATTTACTAATTGAAGAATTATTTTTGTCGCCTCGAGGCATTCTCCCGTGAAACAGTGCCTTAAGAGCTATCAATTGCACAACTCATAAGTAATAGTAATTACAACAGATGCCATTGTTCGCGGTGACCGATCGGCCTCACCGTCGTACAACCTTCGGACGACGCGGGCGCACGATTTTTTTGACCGTTTACAATGTGTTTATAAGAGTTGTTGAAACCTATTCAACAGCTGCTTTATTAAAAAGTAATTGTTTTATTATGTAAATTCTAAGTTAGTTAAATATTCATAATATAGGTAAGTAGTGTGTTATAAATAAATAAAAATTTAATAATATATATAATAATATATCCTCACGCCGTCCCACAAGGGTCCCCGAAGGGGTAGGCAGAGGTGTATAGGTAATACCCACACACCCACATTCCGCCAGAGGTATATTAGGTTAGGTTACTCAAGCACGACTATACATACGCCATTTGAATTTCTTCTCAGACGTATGCAGGTTTCCTCTCGATGTTTTCCTTCACCGTAAAGCTCGTGGTGTGACTAATCACTGTACTTAAGTTCAGAAAAACTCATTGGTACAGTCGGGATTCGAACTTGGGACCTTTGCGTCGCAGGCAACTGCTCGAACCACTCGGCTACCACGGCTTACTAAATAAAAATGTATGTGATCAGAATTAATATTCATCGGTGATTTACCGCTCCGGAACTCCGGAACCCTATTTGGATCGAGCACGCTACGATCGCGCCCGAATATAATTGAACATTCATTTGTCTACTTTGATATACACACATATACGAATAGCTAAAGCCGTGGTGGCCGAGTGGTTTGAGCAGTTGCTGCGACACAAAGATCGCAAGTTCTCTTCTTAAGTAACAGTGATTAGTCACACCACGGAAAGGAAACCTGCATACGTCTGAGAAGAAATTCAAAGGCGTATGTATAGTCGTGTTTGATTAACGGCGATGGACTCACCATCTGTCACGTTGGCAACTAATATACCTCTGGCGGAAAGTGGGTGTGTGGGTACTACCTATACACCTCTGCCTACCCCTTCGGGGACCTTTGTGGGAAGGCGTGAGGATATTATTTATTATTATTACGAATAGCTGTAAATATTGTTAAGGGTCACGTTATTGTTTTTATTTAAATTATTAAGCGGTATTATCAACTCTAGCGTAGTACACATCAGCGGTAACCACGATTGGTTCGTTTGATATTGACACTCATTAGTCTATTTATTACGGCTAGAGATTGGTTATCTTAAATAACATTGCCTTCTGTTAATAAAACTATATGGATACTTACTATGTTGTTGGTTAATACAAATGTAGTATGCAATGCCATCATTGTCATGCGGAAGCTCTGTGCCAGACATTCAATTACTGCCCTATAGAGCCCAAATTTGCTTCTTTATTTATATATACACAAATACATCACTCACTCACGCCTCTTTCCCGTAGGGTCAGACAGAGACCACTTCTTTCCAATTGCTACGATCCTTACATACTTGTTTCGCTTCGTCCACTTTAATTATTCCCTTCATACATGCTCTTCGGTTTAGGGTACTCTTGTCCTGGTCTTTTTTCAAGACGTCCCTGATTTGGGCTTGAAACTAAATAACATGTAGCATGTCTTAAACTGCATTAGGTTCAAGTTACTTCCTGAACTAAACTCGGAAAATCCGTACATATCTATATGAAGAATTAATTTACGACGATTAAACATACGACGCCCACATACTACCGCTAAAGGAGACTTTATTTCTCGGATATGAGTGGGAAATAACGTTGGATTGTACTACAGTCGTAAACTATGCGATTTATGAGTACACTTAAGGATCAATCATTGTTGATTAATTTAGTAATGAAGGACAGAATAACAAGGAAAAAGCTTTTCTTATTTACAAAAATAATACCTATTTAGAGTATAAGAGAGAGGCGAACGTGTATGAAGAGACTGATTTATGTGGAAGAAGCATAAGACGTCTAAAAATCTTCTGTCTACGGCGTGAGGCACTCAGCGTAAAGATATGTATAGTAAAGTAAGCCGTTATGTCCAAGTAGTTTAAGTAACCGCCTGCAGAGTAAATATTGTAGGTGCAAACCCCTCTTAACTGTACCGAAGAGTGTACCTGAAATTACAGTGTACCTATAGCAAGTACCTACAGTGATTAATCACGCCACGAGATTTGCGGTAAAGTATAATATCGAGAGGGAACGTGCATACGTTTGTCGTGTCAGACGTATTGGGTCATTCCTCAGGGATGGCTGGACTGGACTGGCTTGTTATCCGTCACTACCCTTTTCTTCTATTCGTGGGAAGGCGTGAAAACATAAATGTGCCTTTATGTTAAAAATGTATTGTTAAAGAGATCAGTGAAAGTGTAAGTAGTTTCTAGGAACGTTTTATGGGTGTGAAATCCTTCAATAGCCATCATAGGGTCCTAGGGGAGACGGGGAAACTATGTGAGATTTCTAGCCACTAAAATCTCTTTGGTGGCCATTCTCTGCCACTATAGGAGGGTCGGCTTTAGTCTGGCTACCCAGACTGCCTTTCAGTTACTTCTTACGACAGGCAGTGGATACTAAAGAAACATTTTTGATTCCCTGCAATGAAGAGAAGGCGAATTTACCCTATTTTAAGTGCAAAATTTTAGTTAATAATTCTTGCACTATAAATATTATTGAGTAAATTGAGATATTAACGCTAATTCAATTAAAATGTCTATATAATGCCTTCCTGTGCTTACAACATTTAATTGCTATTATTTATAGAATGTTCACACATTCAAGATTAAAATACTCGAATAAAGTTAAGTTATGATCAATTACCAAGTTTAATTGCCGAGTAACGCAGTAAAGGTTGTCAAAATAAATGCAAAAATGCACATTTATAATATTCGTAATATTATAAATGTGCATTTTCATGTTCACGAAATATAAATAGTTTTTATCCATGTTATGTCCTTTTATAACTACTTTTGAGAAACTCTTATGAAACAAATGCATTTTGAGATACTCATAAAATACCTTATATCTTTGAGAGGTGTATTTGTGAAATGAACTCATTCTTTATCTCGATTGTTACACCACAAAACAGTACTGTAATAAATTATATATACATACATATATAGGTATAAAACCATTACAGGTATTACTTTCGTGGTAATTAAAAGCTCTTATTCCGCCAGATGAATCACGCAATCATTTATCTTCCGCTCAATGAGGCAAGGTCTGTCTGAACTTGTAATACATATACGAGTATATATACTAACTATACCTGTAATATATAGCCTATTAGTAACTTATTCCCTCCTGACTCAGTGATTTCCGACACTCTGGCTACCTTAGATTTACGTTTTATTTTTAACTAGTGACCCGCCTTGGCTTCACCAGTGTGCATTTATTGTTAAATCTCGCATGGATTAAGTGGGTATGTTGTTAGGTACCCAAAAGTAGATATTACCCGCGACTTATAAAAACAACCAATGAATATTGGATGATTTTCAGATACATTACCTGAATAATTATTATGAATTGCCCATACAAAAATATTATAAATATTATATTACCCATGTTACTTACGTTAAGAGTACTCGAAACCGACGAGCATGTATGAAAAGACTGATGAATGTAGACGAAGCGAAAGAGGTATGTAAGTCTAGAGAGAACTGGCGCTCTATACTCTCTGCCTATCCCGTTAGGGACTCGGCGTGATGATATGTATGTATGTATGTTACTTACATACCGGCTTCATTATCCGGGAGACGTCAGAACCGTTTTGACGTTTCGTCGTAAAAAGGTAATAAACAACCGAAATCACTTCATATATACCTACTTATTAATATTGTAAACAGGTAGGCAGAGCTTGTTTGTTTCAAAGTAGTAATTTAAGACACTACTTATCTGGTTTGAAAATTATTTGTTTGCCTTAGATAGTTCGTTTATTGATAAAGGCTATATAAGGGAACATACAGTAAGTATAACGCGGCAGCTGCAGGGTACATATAGTATGAAATATTACTACGAATTCCAGTCAATGCCACATTCAATCAAAACAATGCACAGCCCCATCGCGCGCATTACACTGTCCATAACGAAAATATAATAACACATCGGCGGACATGCGTGCGCATTAAAGTCAGCGTATATTGCCCAAGAGTGAAAAGTGCCTGTAGCCTCGCTCTCAATAACTCAAATAATTTGGCGACCTTGCTGCTGGCCGAAGTAACTCTTTTAATTATAATCATAAAGGATCGGGCAGTTGACATCCGAGCGTCAGATTGAGGCGCGAGGTCGATCGCGCTGACTAGCGTTCGTGAGAGGTTTTATTTGATTTTGTCGCTATATTAGTTGGGCTTCAATATAAACATGATTAGATACTAAGTACCCATGGTAAATTATCATATTTCAGCTATCACGTCATAGCCATGACATCTGTATCAACAATTCTCCTGCTAGCCTTACTTAATCGTCTAGTTGCCGTCCATCCGATCATCAACCTCCAATCGTAACTGTCTACCGTTACACTGGATCTAAGGAGGATGAAGACAAGTGTATACACCTTGAAGTATACGTGTACACCACAATATCCTGCGCAACTGAATGCTTGACAATTTTAAATTATTCTTTGCCGTTTTTATGTTACATCGATTTTTTCTGTAAAGGTAGACGATCAGGTCTGATTTTAAAAGCGTCATATATAGTAACCGATGTTAGGTTAGTTTATACAAATGAGAAGAAGGTTAATCTTAATATATATAAATTACGTGTCACGTTGTTTGTCCGCGATGGGTTCCTAAACTACTTCACCGATTTCAATCAAAATTGCACAGCGTGTGCAGTTTGGTCCAACTTAAAAGATAGGATAAGATAGCTTATATATAGATAAGATAGGAAAAGATAGCTTACATCACAATTGGACCCGATAGGTGGCGCTGCGATCGTGTTTCAGGAAGTTAAATTTTTTCACGCGGGCGAAGCTGGGCGGGACAGCTAGTATAATTATAGGTACCTATAGGTAGAAAAGACTGTAAATAGTTTAATTCAAAGAAGAATAATAGTGTTAGCGACATCGACACAATGTTGCACAAAATACTTAATCAAAACGTTATATAGAACCAGAAGGAAGACCATCATATAGATTATCTCGATATCTTATATAGGTATTATGCTTTATACTACTAGCACAGTACCAGTATCTCCACCCCGCAAAATGACGGCAACGCGGGAGTTACCTCAGGTATGTACATGCAAGCATATATTTGCTTTCCTTAGGTTACGGTAATTCTTTACTGTGATGGAACATATTCGTAGTTGACATTTTTGTGGTATAAAAAACTGTGACGTAAAAGAAAAAAACATTTGTTAATCAGCTAGTTAGTTCATGGTAGGCAACCGCAAGTGTCGCTGTTCATTTGGTGGTCAACAATATTAAATGTATATTTCACAGAACAACGAGCCGCGTTTACAAAACA
>JACCPG010007151.1:0-37228 GCA_016069955.1 Drepana arcuata
AAGGCCGTGGTACAACCTTACAAATAAGAAAGTGACGGAACTATGTTTGCCTCTTTTTAGCACAGCGTTTAATACATATGACGAAATAGTGCATCCAACGTGTCGGCAGTTCTTATTAATACCTTACTTCTACGCTTTAGTTATTGTTCTGAGGATACGTCTTACCATATACATTGTAATCTTTGCGTCTTACCGCGCTCGGCTTGGCTAACTCAACACAAGCTAATTGGCTTGAGTTAACTTAGTCGCACGCAGCTTGACTGGCAACGACGTAGTACTTATTCAGCATTTAGGAAAAATGCCTTCTTAGGTGCTTAGAAACTGCAGAACATATACTGGACGAGAGTAAAAAAACAAGAAGGATGTGTCTTTTCATTTGTAAGTAATGTAAATGTGTTTTATCTATCAAAAATACGAAAATTAAACATTAAATTTTAATCTGAATTAACTCCTACGACGATGCCACTGCGCCACTCGCGTGAGCGAGACAAGTAGCGCGTTACGTTTAAGAGCGAAAGAGAGAACGTTTAGAGCTCGACATATTGGCACGTGGCTGTTCTGTTATCCCTTTCTGACAACTAGGATTCATATACTTCGTGTTCTTTTAATCTCATCAGTGTGCTTAATGCCGTTGTGTGAGTTGTGTATTGTAGCCTCAGATTGTAGCTATATGTAGGTGTAGCATAAAATTTGCCATGTTTATACTCAGAACAATAACTAAATTTATACTTCCTATTCAAGGGGTATAACGTCTCTATAGATAAAACCAGGCCCGCCGCTAGCTGTTTCGTCGCCCGCGTGCAATACCGATTATGCCGCCCTACGCCTACTTACCCTTGAGTTTTGTCAAAAAAAGGATAATCAATGTTTTCTCATTATGGTGGGGAAAAAACCATACAACCAAGATAAAACATTTATTTTAAGTAACATATGTATTTTTATAAATTTTATCTTGCATTGCTCTTGCACTCTGATCGTCAGGATCAGAATGCAAGTGCGATCCGAAAGGTTTCTCTGGGAATCCCAATGTGGATTTAGACCAGGAAAAGGATGTATGGATCAAACCTTCTCGCTTCGCGGAATCGCGGAAAGGTTTTTGGATGTTAACCAGAAAGTTTTCCGCGGTTTCGTCGACTTAGAGAAGGCGTTTGATAGAGTCGCACGAAAGGAACTCTGGGACGTGTTGCCTGGATATGGAGTGAGCAGTTCCCTACTGCATGCCGTGAAATCACTCTATAGGGATAGCAAGGCGTGCGTTGGGGTTAACGGTGAGATGTCATCCTGGTTTGATGAGAAGACGGGGGTCAAACAATGGTATATCATGTTTGCCTGCCTGATCATTATAAATCTAGATAACTTTCTGAAAGCCTTTAAAAACGAACGGATGTGGAAACTTAGTTGTCAACTGCCTACTATACGCCGATGACGCGGTTTTACTGGCGTGATCAGAGGGCGAACTGCAGTCACTAGTTACCATAATGAAAGAAGAATGTGAAAAGAAGCGGCTGCGGCTAAACGCTGGCAAGACTAAGTTTCTGGTATTCGAAAGAGATGAACAAGTGACCGAGTGTGCAAATTCTAGAGCAAGTGAATGAATTTGTATATCTAGGAAGCATGTTCACACGAGATGGAAAGTATAGAAAGTATGTAAAAGATATTGAAAGAAGGATAACTGCCTGTAATAAGGTGAATGGGGACATGTCGGCGTTGATGGGCAATAAAATTCTGAGCAAGAATTATCGAGTTGCTGTCCACCATGCGATATTGGTGCATACTTAATTGTATGGCAGCGAATCCTAGGTATGTCATAGGAAGCTTGAATGCAGTTGAGATGCGATCTCTTCAAAAAATGTGCGGAGTAACGATCTTAGGTCGAATCCACAATTACGATATTCACAAATCACCTGGCGTGAATGAGGGTAACTCTTCTTGCCTTTACATTTGCGAATTTTTGAATGTTGAGATTGAAATAATAATAATATCCTCACGCCTTCCCACAAGGGTACCCGAAATTTTTTAACAAAATTTAATAGACCTTTACCCGTGGAGCTGGTGATCGGAGAAACCAATTAAATCTTCTCATAATGCTCTTTGGGAGGTTTTGAGAAGAATGAGGTGAATTATGATTGACGCTTAAATATGATTGTGAAAAATTAAAAAAAAATATATAAATTGCCTATTGGTCGCGCGCTACCTAGCCGGTAACCGGCTAGCCCGCTGCAGGCGCCCCAAGTTGGTATCCTATGTGCGGCCTCTGCGTAGGAGTTGATTGGTCAGGGGTACAATGACTTGAATTAGGTATGAGTCGCCCGCCCGATTTGCCGCCCCTCTGGACGTACCGCCCGCGTGCGGTGCACGCCTTGCACGCCCGCTTACGGCGGCCCTGGATAAAACCTCATTGGTGGTAAGCATGTTTGCTTTATGTCTGTCGAGGAGTATATATTTACATATATACCTACTGGATAACACGTAAACCTGTGCAAAGATGTAAGGCGACGCTAGTATAGATCATTTAGACATTTTAGACTCTTTTAAGATATGGTTGTCTATGGAAAATAGTCACTCCTTTAGGTAATAATATAAATAAAAATAATATCCTCACGCCTTCCCACAAGGGTCCCCGAAGAGGTAGGCAGAGGTGTATAGGTAATACCCACACACCCACTTTCCGCCAGAGGTATATTAGGTGCCAACGTGACAGATGGCGAGTCCATCGCCGTTACTCCCGCACGACCATACATACGCCTTTGAATTTCTTCTCAGACGTATGCAGGTTTCCTCTCGATATTTTCCTTCACCGTAAAGCTTGTGGTGTGACTAATCACTGTACTTAAGTTCATAAAAACTCATTGGTACCGTCGGGATTCGAACTTGCGACCTTTGCGTCGCAAACAACTGCTCGAACCACTCGGCCACCACAGCTTTCTTTCTTTAGGTTGTCCCTTGTTATATTTGCCTGCAACACAGCGATTGCAAGTCCGAATCCTAATTGTGTAAATCATAATCCAGTGATTATTCACACCACGAGCTTTACGATGAAGGAAAAAATCGAGAGGAAACCAGCATACGTTTAAGAGAGGTAGGGCAAAACGGCGTTTACCGTTGGAATTTAGAACTGCGTGACTAGGGCAGGACCTCCACCTTATAGAAGTCCTTAGCCAAATAACACAATTTATTGTGTTTCTACGCGGTGAATAAGGTCTCCAGTTATGAGCTCTTTGGGGAGGGGGAAGGATTGTTCTTGACTCGCCATCTGTCACGTTAGCACCTAAAATATATCTGGCGGAAAGTGGGTGTGTGGGTACTACCTATACCCTGTGGGAACCCTTATGGGAAGGCGTGAGGATATGAGCTTTATTTTCTTGGAAACATATTATCCTTCGTAATATTCTAGACTCAATTCCATTCCAGCATCCATACCCTTGCCAAATCCCATGCCGTTCAGGTGCTACATCGCGATTGAGTTACAAACATCCATCCTAACTTTCACACAAATATTGCTTTTCATAATGATTTAATAAGTCATCGACCAATACTTAGTTGATACTTTAAAGGCAAATGTAACCGTGGGTTTATCTACAGACATGTTGGAAATTAAAACAATGGGACCAAATGTACTTAGAAATTTATTTCATAATGTTCGTCCTTTGTACTATATTTACAGATCAAGACGTTAGGAATTATTTTGTACAATCTCAGTCTTGGTGGCTGCTCGGTGGTACACTTTCAAGAAGTACTTGGGTCAAGAATGTGACTTTTCCTGCAAGAAAAGAAAAAAAATAATCTACATCACTTCTCTATGGTTACACATCGTTTTAATTTTAAAAGACAACCCATAAAATCGCAACATTCCTATATGGTACACACTAACCAAAGACTACTATTTAATACTTGAAAACACTAACCCAGGCGGGTGACATGTCAGCTCATATTTATGTTGAATGTTTTTTTTTTAATTTACAGTATGTTATATAATTGAGCGAATACTACTCACTCAAAAGTGCAGTAGGTGTCTTCTTGTAATATACAAAGACCGTATACACGGCCACTCCGAGGACGATGAACCCAATCGCCATCAGATATTTAATCGATGGATCGTGTATTATTGGCAGCACTGACAGAAATATGCCCATTAGCAACACAAAGCACGGCACTGGAGTAGGGACCCGGTACGGGCGGGGTTTTTTCGCTTGAGTTTTCCGTAACACTAGTAGCGCCACCATTGCAAGTCCGTAGAAAAACCACAGGAACCAACTAGCGAACTCTATAAGAGTTGTTATATTGCCCACTACAATGAATATTGATGTGATGATTGCCTGCAACAAAAAAATATAATGTGGTAAACTCATTATTTTTATTGAACCTGTATGCATGTGTGTCCGAACTTATTATTTTACTCTATTGCCTATTCTTCTTCGACGTTTGCTTCTTTTCGACGTTTTATAAGTGCCCACCTGGGCCTATGTGAAATAAAAAGATTTTGATTTTGATTGACATTGAAAAAAAACATCTACCGTTTGCTTGTTTGACAAACCTATCGGTTTCTAATTAATGTGTGCTATTTTACAAAAGATGGCACTAGTATGGCATGGGACTAAGGGCGTAGTTCTTTCATTACAATTGAAATTAAAATGAAGCAATATAAAAATTAATTTAATCTTTTATAACATACATACATATCATCAGGCCGAGTCCCTAACGAGGTAGGCAGAGAGTATAGAGCGCCAGTTCTCTCTAGACTTACTACCTCTTTCGCTTCGTCTACATTCATCTTTTATAACAATACATTTAAAGTACAATTTAACTTGCATAAAAGTAATCATATTGAGGTTTACTTGAAATGCGACGGCAGGCGCCGGAGTCAGTCTTTTGACATTCACGTAGGATAGCACTTCCAGCATATGACCGCCACGAGCTGCTGTGTAGCAAACCCTAGGAACATCAATTAGTTACTAGCTGTGCTAAAGTGTACGGTAACTATATTACATCGAATGAGCAATGAAGAGATTCGCAAAGCATGATGTTGTAAATATGAAGAAGGGCATCTTACGTTGGTTTGGACATAAGAAAGGATGAGTGAGGAAAGATTGATGAAACAGATATGCAATGCGAAAGTGTGTGCAAGAAGAGGCAGACTGCTAATAAAATGTTATATTTCTCACCTGGTAACACCGAACTGTACACTCATAGCACAGCCAAATGTCGCGATGGCAACTCCGAGCGGTATCAAAAAGCTTGCTGGGCCCAATACTCTAGCAAAAAATTTAAAATTTGTTACACATTATACGTTCTCTCTAAGCAAGGGTCCCCGAAGGGGTAGGCAGAAGTGTATATGTATATTCTTATATCTTTATCTACATTAATTAGTCTCCTTATACATGCTCGCCGGTTTCGAGTACTTTTGACGTTCCACATATCGAGTGTCTCCACGGGTCGGCGTTAGGATACGTATGGGTATATGTAGTTATCCTTGGTTGTAACAAATGTAGACTGATAGATCTGTGTAAGTCTAGAGGGAATTCTACCTTCTTTGCCTAACCCGTGAGGGTTTAAGCGCGTTTAATGATTTTTCAGTTTATCCATCAATTATACAAATATTACAAGCATTAATTATTTAAATAAACCAAGCAGGTTTGTCGACAAAGCCTGCGTTAGATCTGCGTTCTCTCTTGACTTAAGTACCTAAATGGTAGTGCTTAATATCTATATTTATCAGTTTCTCTATACATTCTCTAGCCGGTATCGAGTAGGTACTCTTGACGTTTCTCCATATATCTAGTCTCTCCACAGACTAGGCGTGAAGATATATATGCATGTATGTAGTTATTCTTGTTTGTAACAAATACAGTTATACAGTTCAATGTACAAGCCATGGTGGCCGAGTGGTCGAACCACTATATGGTATTTGCCTGCAACACAAAGATTTCAACTTCGTATCCCAACTGTACTCGTACAGTACTAAGTAGGTACTCGCACCACGAGTTGCGAAAACATCGAGTGGAAACCTGCATACTTTTGAGAAGATATTCAAAGGAATGGCTATGGACTCGACACCTAAAATATATCTCTGGCTGAAAGTAGGTGTGTACTTTTTTATATACCACACGGGTGGCAAAAAAGCATACGATCCTGATGGTAAGCGGTTACCACCACTGATGTACTACATACCTCTCCCTACCCCGACCTTTGTGGGTAGGATAGGGTGAAGATATGATATAATATATCCTCACGCCTTCCCACAAGGGTCACCGAAGGGGTAGGCAGAGGTGCACAGGTAATACCCACACACCCACTTTCCGCCAGAGGTATATTAGGTGCCAACGTGACAGATGGCGAGTCCATCGCCGTTACTCAAGCACGACTATACATACGCCTTTGAATTTCTTCTCAAACATATGCAGGTTTCCTCTCGATGTTTTCCTTCACCGTAAAGCTCGTGGTGTGACTAATCACTATAAAGTTGAATGTCACCTGGTGCCGAAGGCCACGGCCACAGCAGGCACGGAGGCCATCTCGGAGTAGCTCAGCACCGTCATGTATGCCACGTTCATGAACACATACAGCGCCGTGATCAAAGGCACCGCTATGGATATGCTCAGCGGGACGTTACTGCGGTCATAACAAAGTGAGACATCAAACATCTGTTTTTTATTAATTTGCCTACTCCGCTGAAAGATGTTAGATAGTAGATCACGCCAGAAGGGTTTTGTAGACCTGGGTGAAATTTGGCGAAAAAGGTGTATAAGGCGAGTGTGAATGAAAGTATTGCAAGGGGTAGACCTAGGCAGACGTGTCTAGACCAAATTAGGGACGTCTTGAAAAAAGGCCAGGTCAAGAGTACCCTAAACCGGAGAGCATGTATGAAGAGAATAATGAAAGTAGACGAAGCGAAAGAATATATGTATGTATGAAATTTGGCAAGTTATAGGTCTAGATAGTAGATGTGCCTCGCGGTTTCACTCGTTAATTATTCAGTTGCACCCGTAATGTATGATTTATTGGTAGTTTGTCTGGTATAAAAATACCTACCACACAGTGTTAATCTACCTTTTTTACTATCTCTGTTACAAATTCCATTAAATTCCGTTCAGCCGTTCTGACGTGGTTGAGTAACAAACAACCATACATACAAACTTTCGCATTTATAATATTACTAGCTTAAGCCCGCAGCTTCGGCCGCGTTTGAAAAAGTAGCTTTGGAAATTTTCCTGCTAGAATCAGTTCTGCCGCTATGCTGTGAAAGAGCGTCATACATTATAATATAAGAACGTAAAATGTTTCAGTAAAAAAATATTATATATCCTATTCCTAGGTATAAGCCATCACGATTTCAACTTTCAGCCAAATCGGTTCAGCTGTTTTGCCGTGAAAGAGCCGCAAATATCCAAACTTACAAATTTTCACATTTATAATATTAAGTAAGATTAGTAGGATAAAGATAGCGTTCCTCAATTATTGTTACACGCAAAATGTTTTCTTTGAAAGAACGGGAATCATAAGGCACCGGCGGAATAATCTGTGTCACTGACGTCAAGTCCCTCAAGAAACCCTACACCATCCGCCAATAATAACGACTACAAAATACATCCAATTATCTAGTTAGGACTGAGTTACCATTTCCTGAACGGAATTGGAAACAATTATATAAAGTGGCGCATCACATTTTGGAACGAAATGGCATTTTTTTTTTCAAGCAAATACCTACTCTACCCTCTTGTTTGCATAGAAGTTTGATTATGATGATTAAAGGACTCGGGTCAGTTTCACTTAACTAATATTATAATAATAATATCCTCACGCCTTCCCACAAGGGTCCCCGAAGGGGTAGGCAGAGGTGTATGGATAATACCCACACACCCACTTTCCAACGTAGTATATTGGGTATACTAATATTATAAAGAGGAAATATTTGATGATAATACCTATGCCTACCCCACCGGGGACCCTTGTGGGTAGACGTGAGGATAATTAAATCAAAAACTATTTGGCCGATTTCAAATTCTTTCACTATTAGAAAGTTACATCTTAACCAAGTAACAATAAAGCCTATGTTATAAGAAATACCTATTTAATATTTTTGTTTGTCAAAAAAACGATAAATGAAATAAAATATGTAGTAAATGTGTGAAACCGCGGGGGACAGCTAGTATACTTATCACGTTTATAAAAAAGCGCGGAAATGGCACGATCGACTTCCTCTCCTTAATGATTTAGATTCACAATTGGATCAATAGGTGGCGCTGGGATCGCGTTCGAGTCGATCGTGTTCATCACACAAATATCTGCCCTCAGCGGTATCGAACCCGCGACCTCAAATTTCGGCGGACAAGACGGCCGACTTGAAAGAAATAAAGTTATATCGTGCCAAAAAATCTACTCATTATTATTCTTGCGGTTGTTGGGTAAAAAATAAGGGTTTGCTTACACTCCCGGGTTGATGATCTCCTCCGTCACCACGGTAACGCTGTTCCAACCGTCGTAGGCCCACAGCCCCGAGTAGAGGGCCAGGGCGATGCCCCCCGCAGACGTCGTGCTGTTCTCAAACCCTTTGTTCAGGTTCTCCGTGTTGCCTTAAAAGTAATGACAGCTTCTAAATTTGGCAGTATAGTATTAGACGTAAGCCTGGTCCAAGGAAAAAACCGGCCAAGAGCGTCTGCCAAGTGTAGGGATCCCTCAGAACAATATTATTGTTCTGAGAGGGATCCATCCGTAGTTCCCAGTACATTTTATAATTCCGCCGACTATTTCTTGTTGACTTTTAAAGCCGATTGAGTTGAGCCGTAATAGTTTTCCTTTTAATTTCATCATATAAATATACTACTAGCGTGATTTTTTTTTACAAACCTACGAACGTTTTAGCTGGTATGGTGGGGAGGTGTTTAACTAAAATTGCAGCTTTCTTAACACTATGGTGGTCTATTTGGTCTAAAAACACTATGGGTATCTCCTTAGTATTTTAGACCAAATAGACCAAAGACTACTATTGAACATTGGGACAGACAAACATGGCGAAACTAATTGTTCGAGTTTACTACGGAATTTTAAAAACATGAATGTTACAACGTACGAAGTAGGCATTTATAATACCTATATGTAGGTTAAGGATACATATTTATATTATCTTTACCTTTAGCAATCTCGTATATCCCTCCACCGATGACGATGAGGCAAGCCAGCACTTTACACACGCCAAATATATTCTGTACTTTGACAAATAACTTCACGCTCGTTATGTTGATGTATGTCATTATAACTGAAACAAATACATTATAAAACGCCACATAGTAATAAATAATCATATATGTTCACGCCTTTCCACCAGGGTCTCCGAAGGGGTAGACAGAGGTGTGTAGATAGTACCCACACACCCACATCCCGATAAGAGATATATTTTAGGTGCCAACGTAACAGATGCCGAGTCCATCGCCGTTGCTCAAGCAAGATTACCTGTACAAACGCTATTGAACATTCAGTTTTCCTTCTCCGTAAAGCTCGTGTTACTAATCACTACTTAAGTTCAGTCAGGATTCGAACTTGCAATACGTGTGTAGGCAAATACAGATAGTGGCATTTACGAAGACGCGCCCCACCAATTACTAGTTGAGGGAGTCGCGGGATGCGGTATGACCCGAGTCTATTAATTGTAGTGTGCGTGTGCACTCATAGGTAATCAGTGTGTACCGATAATACTCAAACATTAGTGGAAGTTTGCACACTATAAACTATAGGGAGGAATAGTATGCTAAGGTATACCTAAGCTGCACAAATAAAACTAAAAATATACATCAGATACTTTAATTAAATTAAATCACATTTAAATTATTCTCGACTCACCAGATATACAAGGCAAATGTGTTAGGAAAAGGCAGAGGAAGACCATGTTCAACTACCTCAAATTGATTAAATATTAAAGGATAGGACCGTCCACAATCCCCGTCTTTGAATGTTTTCACATATTTACAAGAGACATAACTGCAGTCTTCTTTTGTTTATATAATGGAAAATTGCACCCTATTACATTTACAATAAGATTTAATTAAACATAAGACACAATATTTATTTATTTGTTTACAATTAGCACAACAATGTGGTCATTTACGCTAATGTGGAGGTTTGGAGAGTCCATTGCCGTTAGTCTACTACAACTATACATGTCTTTGAAGTTCTTCTCAAAGATATGCAGGTTTCCTCTTGATGTTTTGCTTCTCCGTTTAGCTTGTGGTGTGACTAATAATAATCAATGTACTTAAGTTTAGAAAAACTCATTGGTACAGTCAAAATTTGAACTTGCAATGTTAGTTTTGCAGGCAACTACTTGAACCACTCATCCACCATGATGCTTATAAATCTCTTAAAACATTACACATAAATACTATGCACACATCTGCATCCTGTCTTTATTTAGATGATAGACAGTTGCACCTTATTACGCTCTATATATTTTGGCAAATTAATATGCTAATTTCACTTGCATGTTGTTGTAAGGGTTTGTGGTGACAATATTTAAGTCTTTGAGTAACTCTATGACTTGGTAGTTCTCTGATGTCATCTGTACATATCCCGATGATTCCTCATTCAGCCTTTCGCTCATTAGTTGCTGCAACAGACAAGTTGAAATTTATTTAACATATTACAATCTAAAAGAATAATACAATGAAAGTGTGTAACTAACTTATTAAATCGAATCCCGACTGTACCAATGAGTTTTTCTGAACTTAAGTACAGTGATTAGTCACACCACGAGCTGAACGGTGAAGGAAAACATCGAGAGGAAACCTGCATACGTCTGAGAAGAAATTCAAAAGCGTATGTATAGTCGTGTTTGAGTAACGGCGATGGACTCGCCATCTGTCACGTTGGCACCTAATATGCCTCTGGCGGAAAGTGGATGTGTGGGTATTACCTATACACCTCTGCCTACGCCTTCGGGGAACCTTGTGGGAAGTGGTGAGGAACTTATTAAAATATTTGTATATATATTATGAAATATCTTTAGGTAGTATCAATAGCTTAGCTATCCTAAGCTATTGAAAACGAAATGTAATTTAATAGGAATCCTGTAGCATACTTTTAGTATACTTCAATAGTAAGAGCAATTATCAAAAGTTGACTAATTGTAGCTTAAATATTATAAGTGCAGTGGTTGTATGTATAGTCGTGCTTGAGTAACTGCATTCAATTCGCCTGTCACATTGGCACCTAAAATATATCTCTGGCGGAATGTGGGTGTTTAGGTTACCTTTGCCTTTCCCCTTCGGGAAACCTTATGGCAAGGCTTGAGGATAATTATTTAATATTAATGTTAACATTTAAAACTAGAGACAAATTACACTTTAGGAGGGTTTACTAAGTCCTAGAAAATATGTATGTACTCTCACCCCCATTAATTCAACCACCATATCATTGTTAGGTATCAGAGCTTGTATGAGGCTGTGAAGCTCATTCTTCATCATGTGAAACCGTTCCTTGGCTTTGAGAATGTGTTCTGGCCTTATTTGTTTTTTCTCTGTTCTTGGCTGGGACTTTGCATCTTCGGCCACTTTGATTAGGGAGTTCAACCTTTTAGGGAACAAATTATAAATTAAAAATTAAATTTAAATTAAAAATACACATTCCTTAGATCATTGCTAAACAACCTCATGCATTTCCAAAAGGTTAACTAATCATTAAACTTCAAGGGATAGCAGTTCTGTGCAGCCACTTCACACAAATGCACCCCACACAAAAAATTTGACCTTATTTCAAGTGACATTAATACCAAAACAGAAGTTCAGAAAAACTCATTGGTACAGTTGGGATTTAAACTTTGCAAAATATTGCAAAGTTTAAATCCTATTTTTTAGTAGCCTGCAAATATGCAATGCAGGCTACTAAAAACACTCAGGTACTAACCACATGTTTGAGGTTTGAACAATAAATAATATAAATGAAGAGTTTTGCGAGGATGTTTGAAAGCCAATCACATTAGAAATGCCTGCCTTGTGATCTACTCTTGATGATATTTATGTATTTATATTATTCAATGAACAAACCTGTTGATCTCTCCGTCCACATCATGTATGCATCCTTTAGTAAATACAGTTAACTCTTCCACTTGGGTTGTTTTCTCTTTGATCTCATTTAGGAACTGGCTTGTAAGGAGATTATCATCCGTAGCAATAGGTGTATTGGAATTGTGTATATCTATTTTCACGCCCTCGATGTAATTAAGTGCTTTCTCATCAACTTCTTGTGCTGAAGTTGGACTTTCAAAAGGTGCATTAGATATAATTTGGCACATTCCAATACAGTTACTCTGAACAGCTTTTATTTCCCGTTTTAATGCTTGTTGAGTCTCCGTATTACGTTCGTAAGGCATTCTATAAAGATAATTGAGCATATAATTATATTTAGTTACATAATTCTATAATTTACAAGTAATAAACAAAACTGATTCCATGTTTATACTTACGTTATCAAACAAAACTTGAATGCGAACACTACAAGCGATCCAGAGGTACACGATAATTCACTTGAATTTAATATTAAGTAAATATACTTAATTACTTAATACTTCAAACTCAATTCAATTTTTCAAATTAAAAAATTCAATTCAAACTCAAAAATCCGCGAAGCAAAATAACTTTCAAATTCAATGTTTTAAACTCGTCCGTTATCATTCGAATTGAAACTGTAAGTAAAATTTTGACAGTTGCTCGTGTGCTGTAATGACATAACCAGTGACATTACCCGAAGTCGGAATATCGCGTCACGTCCCCCACGTGACGCGATATTCCGACTACACTATCGAGAAATAGTGCTGCACAAATTATTCAATTTTGCACATAAATAACATTTGTGTATTGATAAAACATTAAATTGACTACTTACATAGCGCTGACAGGGATGCTAATTTAATAGCCGTATCTTTATAATCCTGTTGTATGTCTTGAGCGAATGGTTGTATAGCGTATGCAGCAAAAGTCATTACAATGATGGCTACTTCTGCTGGCCTTAATATTATTACATAGATCCATGCGCATATAAATGCAGGTAAAGGACCCCAAAACTTGTGAGTTTTTGCAAATGCTTCTTGGAAATATGCATATTCTGCTCCTGATTTGCCTACCACCGTTCCTAGTTCGGCAAATGACAATGCTCCTGAAAGTGTTTTATTAGTTTTTAAATTTGCTGATTACTTCTAATAAAATAAGGCTGCGTAAATTTACAAATCTTATGGTATCGACTATTATCTATCGTATTTAACTACATATTTAATACTAACTACTACTAGTAGTAGTAGTTAGTATTAAATATAATTATATATTAAATATATTAACACAAATAATAATTTAATAATATTTTATTTATTGTTCTATCACAACAAAATACGAAATACATAGGAACACTATTGACAAATTTAACGAATACAAAATCTTGTATTGTGAAAGACTGGTGCCTAAGAAACGCTAAAGTTAATAATAATTTAGAATCCAGTCACAAGAACATGATTCTACTAAATCTTAAAAAGATCTGAATTAACAAATTATCTTACCTTACCTAGCAAGGAAATTATTCCTGACAGGGTCCATATGACCAGGCACAGACCGACTGAGCCGGAGTATTTTAATGCTGATGCTGGGGACACGAATATACCCGAACCGATCATGACTCCGAGAATCAGGTTCACTGCTGAGAACAGACCCAGTTCTCGCTTTAGTTTGACAGTACTTCCAGCCTCGCTTTCAACCGCTCCGGATCCATACTTTTGTATCTGCTCCGTTTCTTTGTCGGCCATGTTGTTTAAACTGAAATTAGATTAATTTTTAACAATCGATAGAAACGCATGTAAAAACATCTTGGTTAGTGGAAGTCTAAGATAAACACGAGTACTTTTCCGGGAACCTTGGTACAAAGTAATTTCACGTATCGGACAGTATTCATAATATTAGCTGTTCGGTACTACAGATAGTACGATGTATAGTGCAGGCATGAACGCAATATAATATTTAAAAATCTTCGCGCACCTGCTTATTTTGATTAATGAACATGATTAGTTCCACCACTTCATGGCAATCTATTGTTTCAAACTCGTAACAGTATATAGCAGTCACGTGCGCAGATATACATACATATTACAAAACATATGGGTATCGTTGTGAAAATGTCGGTCAGACTCAGACTTTCTCAATATGCATAATGATTAAATAGTTTTTTTAAGACAATAGGGAGTTTTATGAAGCCGCCGTTTCAGGGTTATAAAATGAAAAGATTGCAAAGTACTTTGATATTAGAAGAAAAAAATAGTGTACTTCTTATCTGTAGTAACATTATACTGGAACATATGTACTTAAATATTACCCTCTAGGCCAACAGAACTCTTTTGCTTCACCAAAATTCATGTCACTTCAATCATGAACGCGGGTTTCCAGTATTCTCGACATCATATAGTGTATGAACAATTTGGTCTAGGTAGTTGGAACGTGTTCTTCCTCTGCCTCTTCCTGTATGCACTCTCGCATTGTATGCCGGTTTCGTCAATCTTTCTTCACTCATCCTTTCAATACACTCCTTTCCATTCCTTTCTTCACCTTTCCAATCACACCTTCGTTTTTATGGATATGATGTGAAATGTGATTGTGAAAATAGTTGGTAGTAATAATGTTATCAAGAATTCCGTTTCATTGACAATAGCATTAATGTTTATTATGAGGGAGGCGTACACGTGACACTGAAAACCTTTATCTAAATTGTGTTTCCGTGTTGACTCAGCATCCGTAGAGGAATGTGAGATACCTATATAACATTTTTATAACTCTCCTTTACGAAGTAGATAGCTTAGTTGGTCTGTGATAAAATCAAGACTAGTGAACAACATCTCTACGAATTATTATTAATGTTGGTGACAAGAGTTGTTCCCCCATACTTGGGTACTATTGCTGTAACGAAAAAAATATTGTATATGCCTAATGATTTGAAAAGAGTAACCATGGAGTTTCTTGCCGGTTCTTCTCCATGGAAGCGAACCCGAACCGTGCTTCTTTTCGACGTTTTATAATTGCCTGCCTGGGCCTATGTGAAATAAAAAGATTTTGATTTAAATTGGTTTGCATAATTTGTATCTTGATTTGATTGATTTAGTCGTGCCGGCCGAGTGGTTCTAGTACCTGCAACACACGACGAAGTACTACATCTGTCACGTTGGCACCTAAAATATATCTCTGGTGGAAACAGGGTGTATGGGTACTATCTATACACCTCAACCTTCAGGGAACCTTGTGGGATATATGTATATTATAGAAAAGAATTATAGAAGTCCGTAGCCAAATAACACAATCATTTGTGTTGTGTTCCTACGCGGTGAATAAGGTTTCCAGTAATGAGCTCCTTGGGGTGGGGGGAGCATTGTTGTATTGTGTTGGCAGCAGAGGGATTAGTCTCATTAAGCTGCCAACACAGTACAACTCTCCGAACACAGAGTAGCAACGCGCAAGTGATACTTCGGTATTGTAAGCGTAAATAGGCTGCGGTAACCGTTTTCCATCGGGTGGGCCGTATGCTTGTTTTTCACTCTTGTTGTATTAAAAAAAAAATGTACCTATCTATAATTTGACTCAGTAGTTCAGACGACCGGTTATAAATTACAGGTTCAACCTATGTACCAACAATGTTGATTCTCTCAATGATTTTTACAAGCCTTATGGAAAATAAATTCTGTATGTATTTTTATATGAAGACCAACTGGTGTAATATTGATTACAATGTGGGTCGACTGAATGGTTAGTCATACGTGTGCGATTCAACATGGGATGTAGGCAATATGAGTAAGGTTATTGTACCTAGTATTTACTCTGTTATTTATAGAATTGCACAATAAAAATTCCATTGTAAGTGTATTACATTTGTACGAAATACAATTACTAAAGGACAAGAAAGAGCCGTGGTGGCCCAATGGTTTTGTAGTCTCCTGCAATATACATTTGGATAATTTATTGTCTACCAATAAGGTGGAAAACAATACAATCATAAATCCCCCTACCTATTCGGATACCCTTGTGGGAAGGCGTGAAGATATATACCTATACTAGCTGTCCCGCCCAGCTTTGCTTGGGTGAAAAAGTTAAATTGCCCGTAGCACGATCACAGCGCCACCTATCGGGTCCAATTGCGATTTAAGCTATCCTATTTTTTAAGTTGGATCAAACTGCACATGGTGTGCAAATTTGGTTGAAATCGGTTAAGTAGTTTAGGAGTCCATTGAGGACAAACATTGTGACACGAGATTTATATATATTAAGATTAGAAGCATGCTGATAACACGTGAGTTGGTACGGTCAACTCTCGTCTGCGATACGATGTCCGACACCTTAATAGTTTCCCACACACCCACTTTCCGCCAGAGGTATATTAGGTGCCAACGTGACAGATAGCGAGTATTACCTATACACCTCTGCCTACCCCTTCGGGGACCCTTGTGGGAAGGCGTGAGGATATATAATAGTTTCCAAAAAAAAAGCAAATCATCACGTCAGTACCTCACGGAGTATTGGGCCGGACAGTATCAGTTCTCCTTTCTAGATTCTGGACTCATATCAGATTCGAAGACATCCCAAAAAAGATATATTTATTACATCTCGGCCTACTCCTTTGACCCATTGTGTATGTACCCTTTAATTTTTACTCTGTATATTAGTTAAATGTACTTAGATCGATTACCCTCTTATTTTTAGGTTATCTATTAGTAAAATGCACTAATAGATATTTTATTTATATTTAGATTTGTCGAATTTTCGCTTATAATTCAGTACTAAGGTTCTGCAATTTACGAAACCTCACTTACAGAGAAGCAAAAGTAAAACTCTGCACTTGGTTAAAATCCCTTTCATATCACGAGACAGAACAACTATTGACTGCTCTCAAATAAATTATAATAATGCGTAATCCTTAAGTAATTTAAAACTTTTCCTATGTACCTTGCTTTAATTAACCTAAGACACTTTCTGTAATGTACAAGTTTTTGTTATAGACTGTCAGTACAAGTTACTCTATTAGTTTGTTAAATCGTTCTGTGAACCGGTTCCCACGATACAGAAGTTTCCTAGTGTGGGGACTATTGGAAATGTTTACGATGTAAAATGTTTTTGGTAATAAAGATTTATTATATTATTATTATTGTATTATATAGATAGGGTCAAACTAAAAGGTAACAGGATTATAGAAAATGTGTTTATACATATATCGCTTACACTTGTACCTCAGCAATAAACATTCCGTAGTACATAATATTACCGGACCGGGATACAGGGCTATCATGGCCGCTTTTGGGGATTTCTTGGAGTACGGTGTTTTAATGCTGCTTTTTTATAGGGTTGACACTCTGTTAAAGTTAGTTTATGACACTTAATAAACAATTATGTAAAAATTTATACATTATATATAAATATATACAATTTTATTAGCGTAATGTTTCTACAAATGTGTAATCATCATCAATAATCGCGTTTACCATTAGATCTGCTACCAATAACTGTTTATATGTTTGTCCGTATGTTTCGTAAACTGCTGGACCGATTTTAATTACATTTTCTGTTTCTTCAGGTGGATTCGAGAATGGTTTAGATTCACAACTGGACCCGATAGGTGGCGCTGCGACCGTGTTATAGCAACTTTAATTTTTTCACTCAAGCGAAGCTGGGCAGGACAGCTAGTTGCCTATAAATCTAAGTGGCATCAGTCTGATATATTTTACTGGCGCCGGAGATATATTTAAGGGCTCAACGTGACAGATGGCGAGTCCGTCGTCGTTATTCAAGCACGGCTAGGCATAAGTCATTGAATTTATTCTGAAACGTATGTAGGTCACCTTTATGTTTTCCTTTTGGCGTGGTGGTGTGATTAATCACTGTATTTAAGTTCAGAAAAAACACAGTAAGACGAGATTTGAACTCAATATTTGCGTTGCAGGTGACTACTAAAACCACTCGACCGCCACATGAATATTAAGCTCGTGAATTGTATAATATACTTACGCGTATTAATACGCGCGAAATACACAAAACTTATAGACATCGTATTTGTAAAAACAATAATAATTACAAACGAACATTTCAAAAAAATAAATACCAACCCTATTCAAAGTCAGCTACCGGCGGCGGTCCGGTGAACGAACTTTATTCTCACGTGAGCATGGCAAGGATGCGACTGGACGTGGTCGCACGGGTATGTAATCTTAGTTAATTGTATGAAGTCTGTATGGGCGCGCGATAGGCTTTATTGGAACCAGTATCTGCTTGTACGTCATTTTAATTTGAATATTGAGTCTTTGCAGATATGTAGTTAAATCTAGGAATGTGAACAGTACATAAAGAAAAGGTTTGGCCTTTTAAATGCCTGTTGAGTGCGCTGCTTTCACGACTTTAAGAGACTGCGACTTCTACAAGGTGATAGATAGCGTTTCTCAACCACGACAAACAAGCACTAACAACATAGAAATAATAGAGAAAAGTAAATATCGCAGCAAAAGAAAACAACAATAGAGGCCCCCTGTGTACAGGAGGTTTCATGCAAACAAAACAAATAAGATATAAAAAGTCTCTGACCTCCATGTCAGAGGAAAATTCCAGAAAAGTTAACAAGGAACCTGTATATCACCTACAGGGCCTTGTTGACTCAAATAAAAAAAAAAAAAACCACGACAAACATTAAATGTATTTCATAAATCTATACAAATAAATAAAATTGGAGTGTCTGTTTGTAATATTTAAATAACCGCTGTATACATATACCAACATATATTTTTTTCCAATTTTTGTCTGTCTGTTGTTGGAGGGACTTTCTCTGGCACATAGCTGAGGTAATAAGGAGTAACTTAGGCTACGTTTAGTTTAGACATGAATTCATTTTTCATAATATAAATATTACGTTATTGCCATACAATGGATAGCGCGGGCACTAACTGAAAGGGATTTTGCCTAAAAGCGCCGAGTCTCTTTCAACCCTTTGTAACACCCAATAGCTATCTTCTAATACTCTCGTTCATTCCTCATTGTAGTCAAAGAAAAATCTTTACGTATTTTCCAATGATCGCGCGGCAGTACCTATGTTTTAAATACACCGCGCCTTTGTCGCACCGCTCTATACAACCATACCTCTAATTTAATCGGCAATTGATATACATCCTGTAGATATACAGTCCCAATAGACATAATCCGTATAACTCGACGAATTGTTCACGGGCCTGAATGCCCCAGACACTGCATGGTTAAGGTCAATTTGGTTTCTATTGAAGCAATTTCTCATTTCGGGGTTTTTTTACAATAATAATTTTACTTTTTTCTATTTTAATTTATGTACTGTAACTAAATCTGGTCAAGATATGGAATCTTGACCAGAATTAGTTACAGTACTGATGACAATATTTGTGTCACTTGTTTAATTTGTCTAATTTGTGAATGTGAGAACATTGTAGACTTTGTAGATTCTTAGATCTTGCTAACATTGTTATAATTATCTTGTTTTATGTATACTTTGTATAGTAAGCAGCGACCTATTGTCGGGCCTACGTTGTTCCCCCATACTTGGGTACTATTGCTGTAACGAAAAAATATAATTGTTGTATATGCCTAATGATTTGAAAAGAGTAACCATGGAGTTTCTTGCCGGTTCTTCTCCATGGAAGCGACCAACCCGAACCGTGCTTCTTTTTCGACGTTTTGTAAGTGCCCACCTGGGCCTATGTGAAATAAAAAGATTTTGATTTGATTTGAATCATGCTACCGTTACTATGCGTCTTTAATGGGGCGAGTGAATCGATTATCATTCTTCTTAACTTCCCAGTCCTTGTCCCAAGCTATTTTCCATATTATGTTACTTTAACGTCTATGACCGGGTGGACCGAGTAGGCGCCAGTAAAGTAAATATTGCAGGATCGAATTCCAAATGTACCGATAAGTTTTTTTTTACTTGAGTACATGGTTAATTGTGGGTGAAGGAAATCGTCGGGAATATTTAATCATATGAATATTGCGGCCATATTTTGTAGCGGCCTTATAATTATTTATGCCAAGTAAAGAAATAAGGTTTAAAAAAGATTGTGGATTTTTTATTTGCTTCCATTCATTATGCCTTATCACACACATAATTGAGCGAAAAAAGGATGAAGCGAAAGAGGTATGCAAGGCTAGAAAGAACTGGCGCTTTATACTCTCTGCCTACCCCGCTAGGGACTTGGTGTGATGATATGTATGTATGTACATAATTGAGCAACAGTTCCATTTGTCAGGGAAAATATATAATATAGATTTTAAATAGAAAAAAAAATAAAACGTTTTGTTAAAAACGCTTGTTAAAAAATCCCGTACCTACATAGCATTCTATTTGCACGTGAATATCACATGATATTCACGTGCAAATAGACATTGCTATTGGTACATACCAAAGTAATAAACTGATAATGAGTTCTCTTAATCTCACGTCAAACTCATTAAACTCTTTGAGGACTTTGTTTTGAGAGTTGATTAGAGCATGGTGGGCCCGAAGGCAAAGGATTAAGAATGCTGTAAAACTAGACTTACTATGCGCAACTATTACTATGTTTGGAAGACAAAGCATAGGCATGTTGTTCCCATCCTGTGTTTAATCGATTTGATCTAGGTAGTTGCGATGTGGCCTTCCTCTGCCTCTTCTTACACACAATTTAATAAATAATAATAATATATATAATATATCCTCATGCCTTCCCACAAGTGTCCCCGCAGGGGTAGGCAGAGGTGTATAGGTAATACCCACATACCCACTTTCAGACAGAGGTATATTAGGTGCCAACGTGACAGATGGCGAGTCGATCGCCGTTACTCAAGCACGACTATAGGTACATACGCCTTTTGAATTTCTTCTTAGACGTATGCAGGTTTCCTCTCGATGTTTTCCTTCACCGTAAAGCTCGTGGTGTGACTAATCACTGTACTTAAGTTCAGAAAAACTCATTGGTACAGTCGGGATTTGAACCTGCAACCTTTGCGTCGCAGGCAACTGCTCGAACCACTCGGCCACCACGGCTTCACTTTTCCGGCGACAATTTGTATTGTACTAATATTACTTTTTAATTTCCATATCCGAGGCCCTTAGCTTCCATTGACCTGCGTGACCTCTTATCAACTGTTACATATTTGCTTCAGTAGAAACATAGTTGCGTTATCGCAACTATGTTTCTACTCTATGTGACGTCATCGTTGACTTAGAGATCCGTTACATCAATTATAATTTTGAACTTGTATACTAATTGCCCCCAATTATCCTAAGGACCGCCAAGGTCAAGGTTATCTTAGCCGAAGCTTTTATGTACTTGCATGCTCATACAAGCCGAGTTCCTAACGTCGTAGGCAGAGAGTGTACAGCGCCAGTTCTCTTTAGACTTACAGACTTATTTCGATTTGCCTATATTCGTGTTCTCTTTTCTCGAATAACATTTATTCCAGAATAAAAAACTTTATAAAAATCGCATTGTGTTATTATTATATTCAACTATTTATATAATAATCTATATCTGTACCAAATTTCATTACCAATTCCGTTAATTACCTTTTGCGTGAAAGAGGGACAATCATCCACACCAACTTTTTTGACAGGAATTAAATGGCAGGGATTTGTAGTAATAACTGTAAGTACTGAACTATTACGTATACTACCAACAAAACTACTAAAAGCCGGAAAAAGAGTCATTCATCCTTTTTCACGAAAGACCTACTTACGTTCGTTAAATACTCATTTACAAGGCAAAATTGTAATGGTAAGCTAAGTGGGGAAGCACGACTGATTCACTTAAAATATATTGATTTAGAGCGGTGACTCTCAAACTTTTTGGTCATGGCGATCCAATTAATGTACTTTTTATAAAAAACAAGTTTTACAATTGTTCTCTCAAGACTAACATATATATATATATATATCTTTCGCTTAGTCTCCATTCATCAGTCTCTTCATAAATGCCCTGCATATAAATTTTAATAACAGTAGTATACATATCTTTATTACAAGTACATCTATAGACACTTATTGATAGTCTCGTTAGAGTAATTAAGTCGCTAGTTAAGGTTAAAACGCTAAATATTTGCCTTTCATGAAGCAAATGCAAACATTTTTATAGGCACCACACGTGATTCAATATTTGTGCTGAGCGCATGGCTCAGCTAAACGTCTGCGTCTCACTGTAGTGGGAGCTTTATGGAAATCAATAAGGAAAAGGATATCAATTGAAATAAGTTGCAACTTTAAAAGCTCTAAAATCGGCAAGCATGTATGAAGGGACTGATGGTTGTAAAGGAAGCCAAAGAGGTGTGACATTGACGTGATATTAAACCCTAATAAAAAGCACACGCGGTCGATCGTATATAGAGAGGAAGTTTGTATAGTCGTTCTCGAGAAGGTGACGGACGTCTCTGACGTTGACACCTTAATATGTCTGGCGAATTGTGTGTTTCATACTTTATTACTATATCACATGAAAAGACAGGTTGTAATTTTAAGCTTTAAATGGAGCCGTCGCCACCAAAGTAATGCTATAAAGTGTAGTATCATTATTATTAGTATGTTATGAGAGATCATTATTGTTGCAGAAGACTCCATAAACCACTTGAAATGCGTTCGCGTTTCGCGGTCGTTGTCGCTCAGGTGTGTCCTGTACATGAAGCCATAATGCTAGAACTACTATCGTATCTATATATGTATCGGATCGCGATTCATTACGACATAATGCGAACGTTAAACTGTTGCACTCGATACCTTTACAACCTGCCGTCCTCGGTCGGTAACCTGAGTTCTCGGATCAAACCTATTTCTGCGTTTCTTTAGTCTAGTAAGGCTTAAGGCTTAAACTATTTTGACCACTTTAATACCCACTGTTTACGAGCTCGGTTTTTTTTTTTTTTAATTGATAGTTGGAGCATGTCTCATTAAACTTTGGCTTTGTTTAGTATATAGTTAGTATAGATATTTGTGCTGTTTTTTTTTACAGGGAGAGATTTTAGGTGTCAACGTGACAGATGGCGAGTCCATCGCCGTTACTCGAGACTCGAGCACGACCATAGGTAGGTACATAAAATTGGTAAAGCGATTTAGTCAAGAAAAAGGTGGCAAACAGACAGACAGAGATATTTTCGCATTTCTGTTATTAGTATAGATTTAGAGAAGTTTTCCAGGTATCCTTAAGTTCACGTTAGTGTATCGTTAATTTATTGGAATACTGTTATTCTCGTTATTAAATGTATCCGTTGCAAATAATGATACCACATCGTGTCAATGAATGTCATTTATTTTTAAACACACTGTCCATTGAATATAAATATTATTTTGTGAAGTTGAATGACACGTAAGTGATTCAGGGATTACGACACTACTGTTTTGCCGTTTCTGCTCCCGTCAGGTTTCCTCTGTCTTGAAAACAGTGGTAACGGTAATTTTTAATTAGTGACGTTCATTAATTCCAACTACCTACCTAGATCAAATCGATCGGCCGCTCAAGGACGGGAACGTCAAGAGTACTCGAAACTGACGAGCATGTATATAGAGACTGATGAATGTAGACGAAGCGAAAAAGGTATGTAAGTCTTGAGAGAACTGGCGCTCTATACTTTCTGCCTACCCCGTTAGACTCGTGATGATATGATGATGTTTTCCCTACGCCCAATACGATGAATAAATGACTTACATGACGTGGTACATCTTTGAATTTATTAAATTCTAATTTAAATAGTCACTGGAAAACGCTAATGTGCAGTTAATTTCAATAAAATTATTTATTATTATTATTATTATTTAATATAATATATTATATATATAATATAATACTAAGTAATAATACGTCTTAAGACCAGCGACAAGAATGAAGAGACCAATGAGCTCTTGTAAGTCTAGATTTAACTAGTCTTACTCTGCCTACTTTGTGAGGGCCTCGTATATGTATGCATATTAAAGGACTAGGTAATATGTTCAACACATTTGCAATTGCATTTTTTTATACCACCAGGGTGGTAAATGATAGATAAGCAGAGAATGCTGGTCTTCTAGAAGTGCACAAGTTAACAGATTCAACTATTACGATCAAACATTAATGTATTTTTTATGTATCCCATTGCTGGGCATAGCTCACTCTAGTCCACGATCTAACGATAGCTCAGATAAACAAGAATATTAAGCAGTCCTATAACAATTCGATAAAAGACAAGATCTTTTTTTAATGCAAGTGACACAAATAATTACACAAATGGATTCGTGCCGATCCCAGTTCACTCGTAAAAAAATAATTTGTTACGTAGGTATGCCCTGCGTAATAAGTGTCAAGGTTTTCTATATGGCATATAAAATTAAACATATTTTTATCCTTATCTTTAAATAAATATCTTTATACATATGTATTTCTTCTGTGCGTGTGTAAGTCACCGATTTTAATGAAGTTTTCTGTGTGTAGAGGTGGATTCGGGAATGGTTTAGAGTCCAATTCAATTCAATAGAGGTCCAATTGTGAGTCTAAACTTTAGACTCACAATTGGACCCGTGCGATCGTGTTTCAGGACATTTATTTTTTCGCCCAAGCTGGGCGGGACAACGCTTTAAAAACTTGAAAAGTTGTGACAAGAAACAATATAAAATCCGGTTTAAGAATTGTTTTAAACTTTTTTTCGTATCAGTAAAAGTTTTTTCGGTTATTCGCATCCATGCAACGATAATGTGCCGCAGTGAAGTATGGCAGGGCACCTATAGCTAGTACATGTAGCTTAAGATATATAATTATATTGTATTGGACACATAGAAAGGATGAGTGAAGAAAGATTGACGAAACAGATATACAAAGCAAAAGTGTGTGCAAGAAGAGGCAGAGGAAGGCCACGTTCCAACCACCTGGATCAAATAGATCGGACTCTGAAGGACGGGAACGTTAAGAGTACTCGAAACCGACGAGCATGTATGAAGAGACTGATGAATGTGGACGAAGCGAAAGAGGTATGTAAGTCTAGAGAGAACTGGCGGGACTTGGCGTGATGATATGTATGTATGTATGTAATTCTATTGTATTGCAAACAAGCATATGGCGCACCTGGTTGTTTACCGTAGCCTATTTTTGCTGAATGAATAAGGTTTCCAATAGTGAGCTCCTTGGGAGGAGGAGGATTATTATATTGTGTTGGCAGCGGAGGGATTAGTCCCATTATGGTGCCAACACAGTAGACAACATAGAGTGGCAACGCGCAAGTGACACTACGGTATCATGATCGTTAATAGGCTACGGTAACCGTTTCCCATCAGGTGGACCGTATGGTTGTTTGCAAAGCTGGTTGTATATAGAACAAAATCGACACAAAAAACTATAATGTTGAGGTCCTGCCCCAGTCGGGCATCTCCAAATTCGTACAGGAAACCCGTTATACCTCTCTTAAAAAGCTTATGTAAAGCTTTAATAATCAATTATTTAACAATTAAAAAAGGAAATGCATCAGTCAGTTACATTACAAATAAACAAGGAATAAAGGAGGGCCCTCAAATTTCGTTTGTGAAATAAGTATCAAAATTGCATATATTTCAATTTGACACCCAACATGACAGCAAAAAAGATGGCGCAACTACAGATTCTCTGAAGATGCATTTGACAGCACGGCAAAAATATAATGATCATTGTTGGTTTATGAATAAGATTGTTATACCCCGTTGAGCTTCATCGAATTACCAACACGTTGCGTGTTTGCGAATGTACTTTAAAAAGTTAAAAAACGAGCCAACATTTTTCATTGAAAGTGCATGTTTTTTTTTCTTTACAATTGTCAGTTTTTGGAATCGGCTTTTTTTAGTCGTCGCTAAATTGTGTATGTATTTGTGGTAATGAGAGTTTGATGTCATACCGCGAGGGAAAAGCATCGTAACGTTGGCACTTACAATATAACTCCGACGAAATGTGGATAATTTTACACTTCGTGGGAAGGCGGAGGATATATGACGACGGAGAAGAAAAGTCATGTGACGCCATCTATTCTTCACCTTCACGCCCTCCGACAAGGGGTAGGTTAGGTAGTACCCACACACCCACTTTCCGTCAGAGATATATTTTACGTGCCAACGTGACATATGGCAAGTCCATCGTTGTCCAAGTACGACTATATATACGTTTTTTGAATTTCTTCTAAAACGTATGCAGGTTTCCTCTCAATGTTTTCCTTCACCTTAGAGTTAATGGTCTGACTAATCACTGTACTTAAGTTCAGAAAAACTCATTGGTTATCATCATCAGTGTATTGTAGGCAACTACTCGATCCATTCTGCCACCAGCGCTATCACTTAGAGAGTAAAAATTAACTTAGAGCATATAATGTGATAAATAAACAATGTACCGACATTAAATAAATGATAAGTAAATGATAATTAATAATTAAGGCTACTTTTGGCCGGCAATCAAGAAATTCGCAATGGAACTGATGTAAAAGTGGCTGTGATTGTAAAGATAAAGAAAGGAATGCCACTTAAATTTAGAACACGGAAAAGATAAAATATATCCTCACGCCTTCCCACAAGGGTCCCCGAAGGGGTAGGCAGAGGTGTATAGGTAATACCCACACACCCACTTTCCGCCAGAGGTATATTAGGTGCCAACGTGACAGATGGCGAGTCCATCGCCGTTACTCAAGCACGACTATACATACGCCTTTTGAATTTCTTCTCAGACGTATGCAGGTTTCCTCTCGATGTTTTCCTTCACCGTAAAAGTTTTATAAGGCGAAAAGCCAAAAGACAAAGGCTGATGAAGCGAAAGAGGTCTATAAGTCTAGAGAGGAGTGGCGCTCTACTCTTTCTGCCTACTCGGATAGGGACTAATCTTCTTACTTCTCTAATACATAGCACACAATTATCTTCTCTACCTCTACGCCCAAAAGTACGTTACGTTAGTAAATTAATACTATTTAATATCTGTTACATGATATATTTAGTATTTTTGGACATAGAGGTTATCGGGAAACCCGTTTATTTAGTTTCGGCATTAAAACTAATTAATAATAATACCTATATAATACATATACATTAGATAACATGAATTGTATTTCAACGTCGAGTATGTTCGAAGATATTCATGAATCTGGATTAAGTGAAAGAGATGTATGTAAGTTTAAAGAGGGCTGGAACTCTCTCTGCCTTGTCTACCCTGTAAGGGGTTCGGCTTTGTGATGCATGTAACAAATTTTCATAACGAAAAGAGAACCAGTGTCACTTATTTTCTGTAAAATGTTAAGTATACAGGCAATCTAAGCATGATTATTATGGGAAACTGAAAAAGTCCCTCGTTTAAAATATTTTTCTAATTACATTTTATATATCCTCACGCCTTCCCACAAAGGTCCCCGAAGGGGTAGGCAGAGGTGTATAGGTAGTACGGTGTTTTTATATCCTCACGCCTTCCCACAAGGGTCCCCGAAGGGGTAGGCAGAGGTGTATAGGTAATACCCACACACCCACTTTCCGCCAGAGGTATATTGGGTGCCAACGTGACAGATGGCGAGTCCATCGCCGTTACTCAAGCACGACTATACACGCCTTTGAATTTCTTCTCAGACGTATGCAGGTTTCCTCTCGATGTTTTCCTTCACCGTAAAGCTCGTGGTGTGACTAATCACTGTACTTAAGTTCAGAAAAACTCATTGGTACAGACGGGATTCGAACTTGCGACCTTTGCGTCGCAGGCAACTGCTCGAACCACTCGGCCACCACGGTTACCCGATTACTTTTTTATCTTGATAAATATTGATTCCATACGAGGTCGCGGTTGAAAGCTGCATTGGTGGTAATAAGTACAATATAAGTGTCATAGAAGATACCAATAAAATTGAGACATGAGCACATACCTTGGTCGCACACAAAAACTCCACGGGCAAAATAGCCTAAGAAATTTATTTGAGGTTTTTTTTTATTTTTACTAAGGCGTACGATGAGTGTTAGTTATAATGTTGGTGACACCGTCCGCTCCCGGACACTGCAACACAAACACTGGCCGGCTATCATCAGTCTGGCTTATTATCTACGTGGGCGTTGATAACAAGAGAAAAAGAGCAAGCTTTGTCAATGGTTCCGGAGCAGGGGCATTAGATACTTTTTATTTTTTTTTGTTTCTCGTTCTGTCTGTTTCGATCATTTTGTTTAATTTTTTGTACAGATATGAAGATTCTTATTTATCGTCCATCAATAGAATATATTATTATAAGCCTTTCCATAAGAATATACGAAGAGGTAAGCAGGAGTAGCATCCTCTTTTCGGCGGAGATGTATTTAGGTGTCAATATTTTTAGGCTTAGGTTTTTTTACCCCTGTTATTAATTTCTTAGGCTTAGGTGCTTTCATCTCTGTATCTTCATCACAAAAATACATGCTACATACATACATATCATCACGCCAAGTCCCTAAAGGGGTAGGCAGAGAGTATAGAGCGCCAGCTCTCTTCGTCCTTCGTCTTCGTCTCTTCGTCCACATTCATCAGTCTCTTCATACATGCTCGTCGGTTTCGAGTACTAATAATACATGCTAATAATGTAATAACAATTATCAATAATAAATGTAGTTTTGATTGTCTTGTTACCGGGAACAGCTAATTAGAATTCAGCGAAATAATTGCAGGAAAAACAATTACTTTGTCAATTTTGCGATGTTTAAAATACGTATGTATACATACCGATTGACTATGAATGAAAGCATCTGGTTTTTACGCAAGCAATGTACTCGCGACTACAATATAGTTGCCTATTGGAGCCGAAATAAGCCTAAGTAATGTTGTTCTTTTAAAACTATAAACACAAAATTGCTTCAATATAATGGTCAGTTTTGTAGCCTTTGTTGCAGTTATCAGCATTGCTATCCAACATGGCAATGCTGCCAGTCTTCTTAGCACATTGCCGCATGATATCGATTCCCGAGGGAAAACATCTGGCAGATCAAATCAGTTCCAGCATGAGGCTTGGATTTCTTAAAAGGTAACCTGAGCGAACTATTAAAAAAAAACAAAAATAAAGCGAGAAAAGGCGCGGGAGAAATCTAATTTAAGTAAAGTAATAAATTCTAGCTCAGTGGTCGCCCGTCGCATCATAGAAGGAAAACATTGAATTAATTCTCATATTATATCGAGTAATGAGGCCATCATTTCTATTGCGATTTGTAACCTTAGATTTTTGCTCTTTCTAATTAATAACATTTATAGTGTACAGTTATAACCTTTCAACTATTATATCCATCTATTTATTCTCTATTCTTCAGCTAATGGGCGATTTGTGCGAATAAATACAGCCAACAATAATTCAAAGTAGTATTTTGTTTAATTGCCACAATCACAAATTAAATTACGAATGAACCTAGAGCAAAATTTCAGTTAAGGTAGTAATGGCATTGTGATTTAAATGAACACCTGCAAAGTCAAGGTTGCGAATTTCCTAATCCAAAGAGGTTTACTAACGCGTTCATTGCTAACCTAAACTGAAAAATTCAAATAGCCCTTCGTAACTAAAGTCTAAACTAAATCAAATAAAACGCGCAGCAAAACGCGGGAAGGAAGGTGCCAAGAAGGTTGGCAGCATTGCCACGCTGCATGGAAAAAATCCCACAGGGATCCCGTTATGTAGGCAGGTATAGCGTTAGTTAGCGTAGCGTTAGGTAGGCATATGTTAGAGGTAGTTAGATGCAACATGCCAGAGGTTTATTCTGTCGCCGTCTCCGAGGCACCACCACTACCTACATGTTTGAATGTATACCAACTTAAACGTATGTCGGTTTTTTTTTTATACAACAAGAGTGGCAAACAAGCATACGGCCCACCTGATGGCAAACGGTTACCGTAGCCTATTTACGCTCACGATACCGAATATAAATATATAAATATAAATACCAAATATCGGTTTTTCTCATTGCCTTCACTGTGAAGCTCGTGTAGATTTAAATCACTTTAAGTACTTGAGTTTGAAAAATACATTGTCACAAACTACCAGGGTTCGAGTTTGCAATCTTAATTTTGCTAGTCACTACATAATAACTGGACACCAGACACTTGCTAGTCACTACATAATAACTGGACACCAGACACAACGTATATTTTTCCAAAGAGGATTCCAAGCAGTGAGATGCATAATTCAGCTGTCTATGAGTGGCAAGGAAAATATAACAAGTTGAAGCCTCTACACAGGCGGTGGCAGAGTCCTATAAGATCCAATGAGTTGACAACTTGACATTTAATTTTGGCGCCATAATCAATTTTTGATCCGAGACAGATTTCCTTATAGACTATGGCATCGAGAACATTACACCATTCATAAACCTTTGCTACGTCGATCGGCTAACTCTAATATGTACATATTCAAGTTATTCGTAACATACAAAAATAAATAAAATATGTCGGTTGGTAACACGTAATGTTTTATCTAGATGCTTGAAGATTTTATCACACTATTACATTATAGTAACCAGATTTAAATTTGATTGCGATTGCTTATCTTTATACGCCTACTATTATACTATAGATAAAAATAAATTAAGTTAGTTTATGGCCATGAAAAATCCAATTGTCATGAATTTCAGTTATATTAAATACAAACACTAGTTATTCATAATCATTTCTGTTTTTACGGAGTTATATGCCAATTCCGCTTTCTGTCCGTATCTGCCCTATAGCTAATTATTTTAATATTTAGATTATCCTCACGTTTTCGATATGTCCTCGAAGGTAGTAGGTGACACTTTCGCACTTCGGGGACCTTTGTAGGAAAAATTTGATGGTACAGTTCCACGCCAGACAGCACGAAAGTGATATTGTTCCAATGATAACTTTGAGTATCTAAGAGTGACTCCGCCATTCATCACCTGCACCTAAATATCGTCGGCGAAAGACGCAAGAAAGGCCGTACGCTTCTGCCTGCCCCTTCGGACTCCTTGTGGAAAGCGTATACAAAGTGTTGCTGAAACATTCCTGAAGTATGATTACAATAACATGTATGTTTGATTCCTTATTTTCATATATTGAAACAGAAATCTGATTGACTAGTAGGATAGCAACAATTATCTAAGTCAATTAAAAAAAACATATTTAGTAATAGTGATATGAATATGACGTACCTACTTAGCCGTTGTGAGTCGACAGCCGATAGCATTTTGTTCCTATCGGCTGCGAGGCTTAATCCAATGATAACTTATCAATTTAATAACTAACAACTTCCAATATAGGTTACAGGTATTGTCTGTGTCTGAACACTTTCCGACATACAATATTAACATCAATTTACCGGTACCCATAGCCTATGATGTAGTTACCTACTGTAAGGTTTTAAAAATATATATTAAGAAAAAAATTTATGAAGTCAACTGTACTGGCCGTTCTGGTCATGTAAACAATACAAAAGAAATAAATTGGAAATTTTTGTAGTTTTCAAAATATTCTAAGAAGTATAATCGAATATAAGGACGTCTTTTGGAGTTATGAAGATACGATTAAACGCATCTGACAAGATGTTTTAAGCTGTACCAAAACATAAAGTACTATAAATATACTAATTTGGGACAAATATTTTATCTGTAAGTAGTTAGTTTCAACTGTTCTTTGTAAATATTATTAATTGTTGTTATTGTAAATAAAAAAAAAAGAAAAGTAAAAAAAGAAAAAAAAGTACTAATATATTGCAAAACAGATTGGTTGAACTTGCCTATTCATATATCATATAACTTCATAAACCACTCGGCCAACTCAGCGCTCTATATATTAATTCTGGTTGTTATTGTAAATACGCATATTTTGTGCAACTAAAGTGTTGCACTTGAGGTGTTAAGCAATCATTCAATACCTACCTTGCCGCTTACTTCGTACTTCGATCGAAGTTACTTTCCTTTGTTTTTTATAGATTTAAAAAGACTGCATTTATTCTTCCTTTTTTTTTATATACAAAATGAAATCCAGGCTGGATTTAATTTTGTTCGTGTTTATTAAGATATTTTTTTTACAGAGCCAATTTGTCATGTTTCCAGAATTATGCTATTAGACTTTTTAAATTCAAACAAATTTGACCTACCAGTCTTTGATTGTGCCTCTGCCTCGTCCTCACGAATAATGTAATGTAGCTAACTTAGTAAATAAACCGATCACGAATTTTACGACGAATCACTTTTTCGCGCCAAGTAACGGACAACAACACGCGTGTTACCACAACGTTGGTATTACGCGAACTAAAAAATTTAGCAAAATAAATACACTGGCTATCAGACATAATTTTTACTCTTGCTTGATGTTGGTCATTGAATGTCGTTCACGGCGCATTCTGTTTATACACAGGTGTGAAGCAATAATACGGCAACTGTGGCACATATTTACTTATTATATCCAAAATAAAAGTTTTACTTCAACCGACAGACATCTGACTATCGAGATGGTTGAGGATTTGATATCTGCAACGCGTAATGAGGTCGTAGTTATTATAATAATTATTGTAAACAGGTAGATACAATATTCCCGATGGGGTGGGCAGAGGTGTATAAGTAATATTCGAACACCCACTTTCCGACAGAGATATGTTTTAGTTCCAACGTGACAGATGGCGAGTCCAATGCCATTGTTACTCCAGCACGACTATACGCCTTTGAATTGCTTCTCAAACGTAACCTAAAGTACATAAAGGTATGATTATAACATACATACATACATATCATCAACTGGCGTGAATGAGGGCGTGATTGTAAAGATGAAGAAAGGCATGTTACGTTGGTTTGGACACATAGAAAGGATGTGTGAAGAAAGATTGACGAAACAGATATACAAAGCAAAAGTGTGTGCAAGAAGAGGCAGAGGAAGGCCCCGTTCCAACTACCTGGATCAAATAGATCGGACTCTGAAGGACGGGAACGTTAAGAGTACTCGAAACCGACGAGCATGTATGAAGAGACTGATGAATGTGGACGAAGCGAAAGAGGTATGTAAGTAAGATTATAACATATGTCTTCACATTTATGTAACAAACCTATGGACGCCTAAAAAGAAATTTTCCTTAGTCCTTCCTCCTTTAATAGGTTTCCTTCACCGCAAAGTTCAAGGGTATCACACCGTTCTTAAGTCCAGAAAAAACTCATCGTTACAAATCACCGGGGCTAGAACATGCAAACACAAATCACCCCGCCATCAAGCAACCAACTATAATACTTGCCACTAGTTTCTGTATTTGCTTTGTCAGCAAGTCACGGCAGAGTGGTTTGTTTCTTTTCGATATCTCGTAAATTGTTTTAAGTCCAGAGTATGGTCATTTCGATGTATTATTGGTCGAACTAATTCCGTTGGGTGACAAATTTATCCGACATTGAAATAAATACATACCTACAATAAATATATATCATCACGGCGAGTTCCTAACGGGGTAGGCAGAAAGTGTAGAGCGCCAGTTCTTCCTTGACTTACATACCTCTTTCCCTTCGTCCACATTCATAATTCATCTACAATAAATTATAATTCCGAGTCCCTCCGGAGTAGTCTCTTTAAATGTACAGATCTCTAAAGCTTCATCCACGTTTGTCATAAATATATGCTCATACGTGCTCACCGGTGTCAAGAATGTCCAATGCAGTGCATAATTTACCTACTTGTAAAGATTTTCAAGTTTTAAATTCTGCAGCTTCTTACGGTTCCCACGAGTCACGTCACTCGTTAGTTATTAAATGCACGGAGTTATTAAATGCTTTACGTATTAAATCTAATAAGTATCCAACCCATAAACATATAATCATCTAATCACGCCGAGTCCCTAACTTGAAATACGTAGAAAGAAAGGAAAAAAAAATGTATGTATATGATTGATATCGATATCATTATCATAAATATATATAGATTTAATTAGGTTAATAAAAGATAGATTTAATGAACTACATTACCTAAAAACCTTAGATGCAAATCACGCAAGTAGCTGCGTATACTCTTTAGTGTTCTGTGATCCATAGACTACTGTTAATACTGTGATCTATCTATGGTATCACCATTTTTTTAATGATGGCTACTCTTCACTCTTTTTGTCTTTCAATTTTGGTGGAAAACGCTCGTAGTCATATTTTTTGATTTCGAGCATTTTTCGTAAAGCCATTGAAGTGAATTGTGATAATTATTACTCTAATTTCGTAATATAGTTGTAAGAAACGTTATTTCAAACGATATCCAAGTTTTAGTTGGGTATCACCGTTTATCAGCGATCGCTATTGAAAGATCGATTCGGCGTTAAAGACAGAGTTTCAGGTTATAGTAAAAATAGTTATTATTTTGCGTTATTTCTTATAACACATTATTAAAATGGAAAGCATGGACGTTGCACAAGAGGGAACGTCAGCGGCATCAACGCCCGTTGTTGAAAATGGTGAGCTTTTTTCACATTCGGCATGATGCCGGCGCTTGGGTTTATGGAAAACGTGTTCTTTTGTTTATCACGGTTATTGATTCGCGCGGTTTTGTAGGTCCGGACAAGAATGTCACGGCGGAGGAGATGACTTCGCGGGACTACTACTTTGATTCGTATGCCCATTTTGGTATTCACGAAGAAATGTTGAAAGACGAAGTCCGCACGTTGACATACAGAAATGCTATGTACCACAATAGGCACCTGTTCAAGGGCAAAGTGAGTATTTTTTTATTTTAACAACATTAAAACTAACCAATCTGCCCAGACATACAACTACTGCCTAGATCTTAATAAAAGTCCTCCCTGAGTAGAAACACGCGTTCGCTTTTTGTTCGCCCTCTCATTAGGCAAGTTATTTATAAATTAAATAATGGTGTTTTAATACAAGTTAAAACATGGTAACAGTTTCATCATTTGCAGCTGCTGCACATGTACACAACAATAATAAAATAATTATCTTGAAATATCATTGTCATCAAATTCTATGTTAAATTTGCTTTCCGACATGTACAATTTTTCAACAATACTTTGTATACTTATAACACAATGTTGTTTGATTGTTCATGTTAGTAGACCAATTTTGAAAACAAAGGAAAAATGTGTAGGCTTGCATGGTGTATTGGTCCCTTCGTAATCATGGTATTAGTAATATGAAAGAATTTCATCTTGATATACTGTTTTAACTTACCATCTGGCAAGTAACCGCTTACCATTATGCAGGCCAGATGTTTGTTTGCCACTCCTGGTGGTGCTTAAAATGTTAGGGCCAGTTTTTTAGTCGTTTTAAAGTGCCGGTTACAGTAGAAGCAATTAATGGTACAAACATACAGTAAACATGCATGTCTTTTTTAAACTACCTAACTAACTCCTACTATGTGTCCATTGCCAGAATATGTTTTATTTGTTCATACTTCCTCTGTTTTTATTGTAACTAATAAGACACTGGCCACTGGTAACAAATAATACACATGTTTTTTTATATACTAATAGTGAGTATGCCTGCCCATACTATACTCACTAAACACATTACCCTGGAAAATTTACATATATGTACATATATGACAATGAATGGTCACAAATGTGGTAGTTTAGGAGACTAGAGCATTAGTCCTGCCTATATATATTTTTTTGTAATTGTCTGTAACAGCTTATAAGACATTATAAGACAACTCTATGAGGTAAAAACCCATTTAAATTAAAAATTATGCCATGGGACAGCTAGCTTTTAGATTTCAGAAAAATCATAACAAGACTTTTATTTAAGAAAAAAATCTACAATATTTTAGTCTAATCTGAGTGATGACAACAGACCTACATTACTTATGGTGGATAGGAGAGCAGAGAGAGTAGAGTGCTAGATTTGCTTCTATTCTAGAATTTCACTTTGTGTAGTCATTAGTCTCTACATACATACTCTTGATGCCACTGTGAATGCTTTTTTTTATGCAGACACAGTGGCTTGCTCTCTGCTACTGTTCATTGCGATGGAAGGACTAATCAAGATTATTTTTAATTTAACAGACAGTGCTGGACATCGGCTGTGGTACGGGCATACTGTCAATGTTCGCGGCAAAAGCAGGTGCTGCAAAAGTGATAGCTGTTGAGTGCTCCAATATTGTGGACTATGCTCGCAAGATTGTAGAGGCTAACCGCCTTAGTGACGTCATTGAAATAGTAAAGGGAAAGGTAAGGATGTATGCACAATTTTAACCCAACTGCTAATAAGAAGGCTTATGTTTTTCGTATCTTGTATGTATGCTTGTTTGTTAATCTCTTTATTACCCCCATATTCACCCTTGAAGTTTGGTAACTTAATGTGGGTACTTAGCTCAGGCTATCTTCATGTTCTTAGTTGCTCTTGTTTTGGTGTTTTCAATACATTGCTTATAAGTTGGCTTTTTGAAGCTCAACTTCAAAGTAACCATCTTATAATATTTTAGATTTTATACAGAGATTTTACACCTAACAGAACCTATACTCGATTTGTACAGCTTGCTAATACTTCATATATTTTCACATTGAAGTCCCATATGGACTAATGATTAATAATTATATGATAATATACTGTTTGACTCGTTACTCTGTTAGGTTGAGGAGGTGGTCTTGCCTGTGGAGAAGGTGGATATCATTATATCAGAGTGGATGGGCTACTGCCTGTTCTATGAGAGTATGTTGGACACTGTGCTGTACGCCCGAGACAAGTGGCTGCAGCCCGATGGCATGCTGTTCCCTGACAGGTAAGAGATTATTGCTAGTTATCTCATTTTTTTATGAATTTTGTGAATAGATTAGAAATTGTCCCTGACAGTAATGTCTAAGACATTTATGACGACGTTTGCAAGGAAAATTTTGCACCTTTTGCCTTGTATTTTACAGGCTATCATTTCTGTCAGTCATAATTATAATGTTATGCAAAATACAAAATTAATTATAATAAATAAATTATAATAAACAAGCCTTAATAGAGGCTTGTTTATTGAGTTTATTGGCTTATTTGTGCCCAAAATCAAGATGAAAGCTTATGGAGCCACATGTTGCATCTTTGGTTGCAACCATAAAGCTTTATTTTATTCACTTTTATTATTTTTATTATTTTAGGTTTAGGATGGAGGAGGATTAGGATTAGGTTAACGTTTAAATGGATATCATATAACCCCGAATTGTCTATTGAAATAACTTACTTGTGCAATAAAGTAGGAACAATTAATTAAAAACATTGGAAGGCTGCCTGTTGAGATTAGCATGGCCCCTGTGCAAGGATGACACGCAAAATCGTGAAGCGTTCCACAATTTTTTTGGGTCGGCAACGCGCGAGTCATACC
>JACCPG010007155.1:0-14120 GCA_016069955.1 Drepana arcuata
TGGTGTTGCAAGCGTCCATAGGCGGCGGTGACCGCTTACCATCAGGCGGACCGCATGCTTGTTTGCCACCCAAGTGGTATAAAAAAAAAAAAAAAATAATTTAGACGACATTCAACGTTTCTGGGAGGTGGAAGATATAACTGAAAATGGATCTATGTCCACGGAAGATCAACAATGTATAGATTACTATGAAAGTACCACCAAACGCAAGCAAGATGGAAGGTACGAAGTGCGTCTTCCTCTCATACAAGGCTACCAAGAAAAGTTAAGGTGTTCTAAACGGAAAGCAGTCGCTCAGTTCCATCAACTGGAGCGTAAATTCTCAAGAAATGAAAATATGGAACGGGAATATAAATCTTTCATTAATGAGTATATTGAACTCGGACATATGAAACTAGCAACCGGTAACAAGAAACCCGACTGCATACTTCCACACCATTGTGTACTACGAGCTGACTCAGAAACTGCGTTGCGCGTGGTATTTAATGCGTCATCAAGGACATCGAGCGGTTCAAGCTTAAACGATGTCATGGCAAGGGGTCCAAACCTCCAAAAAGATCTTCAATCTCTAATCCTAAAGTGGCGTCAATACAGGTTTGCCTATACTGCCGACATCGAAAAAATGTTTCGACAGATATGGGTCTCGGTTGAAGATCAACCCCTACAGAAAATAGTATGGAGAAACTCTCTCGATGAACCATTAGCAGAATACCAGCTTACAACGGTCACTTATGGCACAAAATCTGCACCCTTCTTGGCCATGATGACTTTAAATCAACTGGCGAATGATCAAAAAATTAATTCTCATAACAAGCTAGCTATCAAGGCCATAAACGAGTCCTTTTATATGGATGACCTACTTCATGGGTCTCACTCAATCACCTCCGCAAAACATATGCAAAAAGATTTGTCAGATATCTTGAAATCTGGTGGCTTCAATCTGCGAAAATGGGCTTCAAACTCTACTGAGTTATTGCAAGATATGAGCAAGGGTGAGCCAGAACAAGCTGGTTATCACTTCCGACAAGCTGATTCTACAAAGACCTTGGGACTCCGCTGGAATTGTAAATAAGACGTTTTCCTCTTTAAGTCAAAGGTCCAGCCCAATATACAAAACCCTACAAAGCGATCAATGCTTTCTGACATCTCCAAACTATTTGACCCACTGGGTTGGCTGTCTCCACTCACGACTAGTTTTAAAATATTATTTCAATCAGTTTGGCAAGAAAATATAGAATGGAATGATAGTTTACCAGAAAAAATCAAGCAAGATTGGGTTAAGATCACCGAAGACATTGAAAACATCGAGCATTTTGCTATACCACGATGGTTAGGTACGCAAGAAAATCAAGCCATCGATTTACATGGGTTTTGTGACGCATCGACGAAAGCCTACGCGTGCGTCATTTATTGCAAAACACGTGACAAAAACAGTCAAAATATCATACTTGTAGCAGGGAAGGCTAGACTAGTGCCAAAGAGCAAAATAATAAGCCTACCCAAATTAGAGCTTATGGCCGGCCATCTGCTTGCAAAACTAAAGTTTAAGGTCAAAGAATGTATCGACGGGTTCGTCATCAACACCTATTGCTGGACGGATTCTATGGTGGTGCTAGGCTGGTTAAACGGTGAGTCAGGCAGATGGAAACCGTTTGTGGAAAACCGAGTTACACAGATCAAAGAAATCTTGCCCGCAGAATCATGGAGATACGTCAAGTCCAGTGAGAACCCAGCTGACTGTGCTAGCAGAGGCATATCAGCTACGTAACTTAAAGGGCATTCGCTATGGTGGCATGGACCAAACTGGCTACCAATGTTTAACGAGAAAAAGGACATCGAAAGACTCTCATATATAACCGATCAAGAGGTGAAAAAACAATCAAAACAAGTTAATGTTGTCGCTATGCAAAACAATGATGACATATTAGCCAAGCTGATTATTAGATTCAGCGATTACCAATTTATAATACGCGTAGTAGCATGGCTGCGTCGTATTATAACAAAAAATCAAGTTGAAAATGTTTGTTATTTGACACCTAAAGAAATTAATCAAGCTACTTTAGTGGTCATTAAACACCATCAACAGGCAGAATTTTGGGACGACATAAGGTCTCTACGAGATGAGAAGGATATCTCATCAAAGAGTAAACTTTTAAGTCTTCAACAATTTTTGGACGAACGAGGTCTAAGGTAGATTGAGGCACGCTCACATCAATGATGGAAGGAAACATCCCATTATATTGGGAAACGGAAGGTTGGCGGAGCTGTTGATCGACCAAGCTCACAAGCTGACGTTCCACGGAGGAGCAAAACTGTGTTTGGCCCACATACGGCAAAAGTATTGGGTTATTGGGGGCATGAGAGTTGTCAAAAAACATTTGCGCAACTGTATGACTTGCAGAAAACACGACCCCAACAAGTTACAGCAGCTCATGGGAGATTTGCCAAAATCACGTTGCAATCCTTCGCCCAGAGCTTTTTATCACACAGGTGTAGACTTCACAGGAGCTGTAACCGTCAAGGCTAACAAGGGCCGTGGGATCAAAACTACAAAGGGCTATGTGGCTGTGTTTGTGTGTATGGCCACAAAGGCTGTGCACTTGGAGCTTGTGTCAGACCTCACGACTTCATGCTTCATAGCGGCTCTGCGTAGAATGGCAGCCCGGGGAGGATCACCCTGTCACATATACTCCGATAACGGCACCAACTTTTTGGGAGCGAACAATATTATACAGAAGGAGTTTTCAGACTTGCAAGCAAATCAGGATTTCATGAAGGAAATCACGGATATGGGCATCCAATGGCACTTCAATGCACCTTCATGGCCTTCAGCTGGAGGGCTTTGGGAGGCGGCTGTGAAGAGCCTTAAGTACCACTTAAAGCGGGTCATAGGCAATCAAAATCTCACGTATGAAAAATTTACGACCCTTCTTACGCAATTAGAGGCATGTCTCAATTCAAGGCCGTTGTGTCCACTAACAGAAGATCCCGACGACTTAGAGTATCTTGCCCCGGCACATTTCTTGACGGGTGGATCAGCCTTAAGCGTCATTGAAATAGAAAAAGATCTTCGGACTAGATGGCATATGACACAAAAAATATTCCAAGACACCTGGAAAAATGGCAAAATGAATACCTCGACCAGCTAACAGCAAGAAGTAAGTGGAGAAGAAAACAAGAAAACATTAAAATTAATGACGTCGTTCTCATCCGTGACGACAATCTCCCGGCTGGTAAATGGGCGATGGGCAGAGTTACAGAGTTGCACCAAGGAGCAGACGGCTATGTCAGAGTAGTTACCCTGAAAACAAAAAATGGCTATTTGAAACGCCCTGTTACTAAGCTGTCACTTCTGCCAGTTCATAAGGAGGAGGCCATACAAACACCCTCAAAACCGGGACTCAGACAAAATACGAAGCAAATTCCTCGCATATCATTCAATTTTGTTGTCATGGCGATACTATTTTTCATGACTATGGTATCAAATTCAACGTGCTTACACAATGTAAGCACAGTCAAAGGTAATCATATCATGTATTTTGACAAAATCTCCAACATTACTCCGGCAGTATACAGAATACCTGATATCGAGGGCCATACAAGCTCCTTACTGGACCTTCTGCTAACCACGCGACCGGACAGCTATTCCATCTCGGTGGGTGCGCCACTTGGCACATCCGACCACTGTCTGGTCCGGACGCAAGTGCCGTGCGCAAAGGCCGAAGTGCCCCGACCTCCGGGGCGGCGGCGCATGTGGCACTACAAGGCAGCAGACTGGGATGGATTGCGTGAGTTTTACGCATCGTACCCGTGGAGGCAGATCTGCTTCGCATCAGAAGATCAGCAGTGCAGCAGCCGTCGCTGAGACGATACTGGCGGGAATGGAATGCTACATTCCAAACTCGCTAGTAGCAACAGGGGTAAAGAAACAGCCGTGGTTTAATAAGCCCTGCAAGGAATCTAAATTATCCAAGCAAGCCATGTATGAGGCGTGGACTACGGCTCGATCCGATCTGGACCCCAACATATCTGATGCAAAGCGGAAACTTAATGCTGCCTCGAGGCACTGTAAGCGAGCGATTGCCAGGGCGAAATTCGATTTCGTCAGCAGAATTGGTAAGAGACTCGCTAGCTAACCTTCTGGCAGCCGTGCTTTTTGGTCCCTTGCCAAGGCTGCTGAGGGAAACTTTTGCCAGTCGTCCCTACCACCACTCCGTAAGCCGGATGGTAACTTGGCCCACAGTGCCAAAGAGAAAGCGGATCTATTGGGCTCTCTCTTTGCCTCGAACTCGACTATGGATGACGGAGGCGTCACACCGCCAACTATCTTGCGGTGTGAGAACTCTATGCCGGAGATAAGCATAACCCAACGGGAGGTCCGGCGGGAGATGCTGTCTCTGGACGTCCATAAGTCGAGCGGGCCAGACGGTATTCCGGCAGTGGTACTTAAGCAGTGTGCTCCTGAATTGTGTCCTGTTTTGACGCGCCTATTCGCGCTTTCCTACTCCACCCAAAAAGTCCCAACTTCGTGGAAGACCGCCCATGTGCACCCAGTGCCCAAAAAGGGCGATAGATCAGACCCATCAAATTACAGGCCGATCGCCATCACCTCCCTCCTCTCTAAAATTATGGAGCGAGTGATTAACACGCAACTCCTGTGATATCTAGAGGGTCACGGTTTGTTGAGTGACCAACAGTATGGCTTCCGCCACAGTCGCTCAACGGGTGACCTTCTAGTATATCTCACGCACCGTTGGTCACACGCCATTGAGAGTCAAGGTGAGGCATTAGCTGTTAGCTTGGATGTGGCGAAAGCGTTCGATCGGGTCTGGCATCGCGGTCTTCTATCGAAGCTTCCATCCTACGGACTGCCAGAGGGATTATGCAAATGGGTCGCCAGCTTTCTGTCCAGCAGATGCATAAGAGCCGTCGTTGATGGTAGCTGCTCCGAAAGCATGGACATTAATGCTGGAGTCCCGCAAGGCTCTGTGTTGTCCCCGACTCTGTTTCTTCTGCATATTAATCACATGCTTTCTATTGAAGGCATTCATTGCTATGCGGACGACAGCACTGGGGACACTTACTACACGGGCCGTGCTAATCTCCCTCGTTCCACTGTGGCGGAAAGTCGCGAACGACTTGTGTCTGAAATCGAGAGTACACTTCGCAGTGTCTCCGATTGGGGTCGACTAAACCTAGTCCACTTCAACCCCACTAAGACACAAGTGTGCGCGTTCACTGCTAAAAAAACTCCATTCGCTGTGGCTCCACAATTCCAGAACCCTCCCCTGAACATCTCGGAGAGCATTAGGATCCTTCGGGTCGATATTTCTAGCGACGTTCAGTTCCGTGGTCATTTAGAGGACAAGGCTAAGCTGGCGTCGAGGAAGCTCGGTGTGCTCAACAGAGCTAAGCAGTGCTTCACATCTTCACAAAGGCTGCAACTTTATAAGTCGCAAGTTCGGCCACATATGGAGTACTGCTGCCACCTGTGGGCTGGAGCCCCTGGATACCAGCTAGGGCCTTTTGACGCGGTTCAGAAACGCGCCGCTAGAATTGTCGATGATCCTTTGCTCACAAGCAGCTTGGAATCACTAAGTCTGAGGAGAGACTTTGCCTCCCTGTGTGTGTTCTACCGCTTGTATAACGGGGAGTGTTCTGCAGAATTGTTCGACATGATGCCCACTTCCACCTTCTACCACCGCACCTCTCGCCATCGACGGGGAATTCATCCCCATACCTTGGAACCTCAAAGATCTCGCACTGTGCGCTTCCAAAGGAGTTTTCTTCCGCGAACGCTCAGGCTGCGGAATGAGCTCCCCGTTGAGGTTTTCCCTGGAGAGTACAGCATGGAGTTCTTCAAGAAGGGTGTGAAAAGATTCCTGCAGGATCGGCAACGCGCGAGTGATACCCCTGGTATTGCAAGCGTCCATAGGCGGCGGTAACCGCTTACCATCAGGCGGGCCGCATGCTTGTTTGCCACCCAAGTGGTATAAAAAAAAAAAAAAAAAAACATGGCTCTAGTAAGAGATGAATGGAAAATACTAGCATACTATGACATGAACCCATACAGAGCAGGTTTACAAACATTAAATAAATACATACAATATTAAGATGAGCAATGCAAAGTAATTAAACACCAGGTGCGATGCGACGTTCTCTTACAATTACAACACGGGTACTCAGAACTGGAGTACTACGACCATATGTTACTGAGTCAGCATTCCCGCACGCGACCACGACGCGGCATTATTGACGGTGTCGGTTATATCGTAAACACTCTGTTCGGCGTATTAGATCAGAGATTCGCCGACCAATATCAAAGGGATATTGAACTGATCAGGACCAAACAAAAACATATGGCGTCACTGTGGAAGAACCAGACATCAATTATCGAATCAGAGTACAACGTTTTGAAAAGAACAGAATTTTTAATCGATAAACAGCATAAGGCGATCAATCAACAAATCATGGCCCTTGAAAGCACATCAATTATCATCAAAAAGGGAATACAAGACAACTATTTGACAAATTTGTTAACAACAACCACAATCATAGCAAACAATATGCAAAGTATGCAGAATATGTTGATTGACACCGTAACGGACATTTATCACGGTCGGTTTAATCCACACTTATTGTCGCCGGAACAACTTGAAAGGGAGCTGAGTACCATTGCGGGTAGCTTACCTAAAGATTTAGCACTGCCGATAGAGGACTGGCAGACAGATATAAAAAATATCTATCCATTACTCACAGTCAAAACAAGAACAACCTCTCGTGAGCAACAGCGCCTTCGAAATCTATCGACTGATACCTATCCCTCAGCCAACAGGAACTAACAGGATGAGCATTGTACCAAAAACAGAGTACGTTGGTATAAACCTTCAAAAGGATCTTTACATTCAAATGACTGATGTGGACATAAACCTGTGTCAAGACTACTCAGGAACAAGCCTGTGTCGTCTACAGAAACCAATCAACCACCTCAGGAATGATGACGACCTTTGCGAACTGAACCCACAAACAAATCAGTGCGAGACAAATATAAAGGCATGCAATAATGAATGGACGAGAACAAGCAATTTAAATCAGTTTATTTACTTTTGCTGTAATCGGTGTCAGATGCGGATACTATGTGACGATCAAGTTTCCGCTCAACAGCTGACGCGCTCGGGCATTGTCTATTTAGGTCAAGGCTGCATGATCAAAACAGAAAACTTTACTTTATATTCGCATAAAGCGATGATGAGTGATATGAAAATTAAACCCGAAACGAGCTGCCCTGACTTAATGGCACCGATCAATCAATTGTTCAATTTTTATTGGCCTGGGCAAGTGAACATAGAGAACACAAGTCTCTCTCAGGCATCCGAAACACAAGAGGAGTTGGACCAAATACATGATCAAATCCGCGTCTTGAAAGAAAATGAAAATCTCACAGAGATAATTTCATATCATAACGTCCACCATTACGCAGCAATTTACGTGATACTAGTCGTCGTGATCATCATTGGAGGCATAATCCTGTGGCGGTTGAGGCGTGGTCCCGTGCCAACAGGCAACAGTGGCCAGCACCAGGAAGTGGTAGCGGCGTCTGCGGGTACCAACCCTCAGACTGCCCGCGCCCCAACCACTAGCAGTAGTGATAGTGCTCGTTACACGAGCAAAGTGAAAAGTGTCCGACTAAGTGCGTCGCGATCAGCTAGTGAGCGTAATAACAAGCCACAGCGAGGCACGTCGCCTATAGTCAATAGGCCGGTTTTCACAGTGTGTGAGCAGCTCGTGTGACATGACACTTATTACTTATAATTATAATTATCATTTTAGCAAATAAGGACATATTGGATCACCTTGTCTCATTACACATCAATCATAACTTTATAAATTCATCATCAAATTTAACAAGTATTCTTTTGCCCCCGGGAAGATGTACAAGCCATTGACCTATTATTTGTCGCGATCAACATTTTCCCTACAATGCATTTAATTGTGTAAATCGCGCTCAGTTCACTTTCAGCAAGCGTATCGTGTACTCACAATCATTAATACATCATATCAATATTCAGACAATAAATCAGTGTTCAGTCAACCCTCGTCTCAATATCAATCAGTGTACCTAACCCGTACAATATTGTTTAGTCCTTCTTGAAGTATCTTTGATGAAATTATTGGCTCCTGATGGGAAGCCATTACCGCAGTGTCATCAGCAAAGGTGCCGGTAGTTATGCAGTCTGAGGTTGGTAGGTCAGAGGTGTAGATAAGATAGAGTACTGGTCCTAGTACGCTGCCTTTTGGGATACCTGCATTTATACTACACAAGTTTGAGAGAGCATCACCCTGTTGGACAAGGAAGTATCTATTTTCTATGAAGGACTTAAGTAATTGATAGATGCAGTTGGGCAGCGCAGATTTTTTGAACAACAATCCTTCATGCCAAACTTTATCGAAAGCTTAGGATATGTCAAGAAATACACTTGAGCAGTACTCTTTGGCTTCAAAGGACGTTTCTATTTAGTTTATTAGCCTGTGAATCTGATCAATAGTGGCGTGTTTTTGGCGAAAGCCAAACTGATGATCAGGAATCAAACTTTTCTCCTGTGTTATTGGCAGTATGCGTCGTAATATTAACGATTCATATATTTTCGATGGGATTGGCAGTAGACTAATCGGCCGGTATGCCTTTGTGTTCTCAGGTTGCTTATCGGGCTTTAAAAGCATTATTATTTGAGCAGTTTTCCATTGCGGCGGAATGAATAAAATTGTAATGTATTTATCGCGTTGTAAATTTCTGTAATCAGTCTTATCCCGGAGTCTGGTAATTCTTGTAGGACTTTGTTGGTAATGAGGTCATATCCTGGAGATTTCTTTATGTTAGCTTCCAGTATTACTTTTCTAACCTCTTTCATTGTGAATCTCATCGGTATAATATCATCTGCTTTTCTTGATTTCAGATATTCTATCACCATTTTCTCATATTCGAGTGGTGTTCAGCAAACACAGTAGCTTTCTCCTGATCACTTCGTGCCCACCTGCCATCTATTTTTTTCAGTGGGGGGGTGGTTACTGTCTCTTTACATTTTTCTTGTTGCTTTCCAGAGCGAATAGTCAGTAGCTGCAGTGGCGTCCAGGCCCTCAAGATATGCTTGAAATCCTTCGTTTCTATCTTGATCAAGGAGGCGCTTAAGTTCTCTTGTTTTGTGGTTTAAATTTTTTTTGTATCTGGGTATTTATCTTGTTGCCAAAGTTTACGGAGGGCTCTTTTCTCGTTGATTTTGTCGATAATGTTTGGGCGTGTATGTTGATCTGTAGGTCTACTATGATCAATTGGGGCTGAGTTCCAGGCTGCACTTTGTATGCTGGTAGTAAAAAAATGTATAGCCCTTATGATGTCATTCTTTGTTTTAAGTGGAATAGGTGCACTAAAAGCCTCTTCTATAAATACACGAAATAAAGCCCAGTTGGTATTTTTGCTGTGCAGTGAGCATCTCTTGGCAGTAGTTCTGACTTCCGCTTTGAGTTCTACTAGAATTGGAGAATGATCCGATAATAAATCCCAGCAACTATAACAGGATATGTTGGTTTTTGCTATGCCTTTGAAGATACAAAAGTCTACATCAGGAACTTTTCCTTTGTCGGAGGGCCAGTATGTTGGTTGCCCTGTTGAAATTACGTTCATGGTCCCTGCTTGGACGCTTTTGAGTAGTTCGCGTCCTCTTGGTAAGGTCAGCCTAGAACCCCAAAATGTGTGCTTGGCATTGTAATCACCAGCCGCAATGAAACGATTACCAAGAGTTTTGAAGTAAGCATTGAACTGTTCTTCCTTGATAGAGTGTCTCGGAGGACAGTAAAGAGACGATATTGTAAAATTGCTAATCCAATCTTGCACGACTATAGATGTGGCTTGAATGTGGTCCTTGGAATATAATTGGGATTGATGGTGTTTAATATTTGATTTGATAAGTATGGCTGAACATCCATGGGCTTTGCCATTAGGGTGCATGGTATGGTATAATGTGTAGTTCGGGATGTTGAAGAAATTTTTGGGTGTAAAATGAGTTTCAGAGATTAGCATAATATCAATTTTGTATGTTTTTAAGAAAATTTTTAACTCGTTTGAGTGGTTTGACAGGCCATTGGCATTCATTACACACATTTTTAGGGTAGTGAATGTAGCGATACTCTCGACATGAGTTCAGTTAGCAGCTGGGTTATTTTTAGCATTTGGCTTATAAGAGTCTGTATATCGGATGTTTAATATCTCATAAGAGTTTTTAAACATCCGAACTATTTCTTCCATATGTTTTTCGGTAGTTGTTGTGTTTTTATTTGGTGGTAATTTTGGATCACTTTTTAGGATTTCTGCATATGATACTGCTTTACTCTCTGCCGCTGTTTGTGTTTCTATGATTATATATTCTGGTCTCTTAAACTTCTGCTTATTGGGGTGACTAGTCGGATGGATACTTTATATTTTGCAGTTCTTTATAGACAATGCAGCCCTTGTGATTAGCGGGATGATTCCCTTCGCAGAGTATGCATTTTACTTTGTCGGAACGTTCTTTCCTAGAACAGTTTGTAGTGTGATGGAGTCCAGCACATTTCACGCATCTGGGTTGTCTGTGGCAAAACTTTTGCGTGTCCATATTGCTGACAATTTGAGCACTGAGGGGTGACACGTTTAGATCTTGGAGGCTCAATTTCTACACGACAGTTAAGAAGTGATTTAATATTGTACACATCCTTATTATTAGGGTTAGGTTGTAAGTCTATGAAAAACATGGGGAGCGGTTTTTTGTTTTGCTGTCTTTAATATTCCAGATATTGTTGGGTTTGTGGTGTAGTTCTTCTAGAGCTTGTTTTATTTCTTTAGTTTCAGTCGAGGGATGAATGCGTTTTAGTACTACTCTGAAGCTTCTCTCTTCTTTGGGTTGGTATGTGTGGAACTCAGTGTTTCTGTTCTTAAGTTCTTTGTACATAGTTGTGTATGACTCGGGGGATTTTGTCTGTATTTTGACTCTTTCCCCTTGTAGAATTTTTACTTCATAATCTCCGTGAGCCAAAGATTCTAGCATTTTAGACAGGGGCTGAATATTGCTTCATAGATATGAAGAACGGAGGGGGTCTTGATGCCTGATGGGTTACTTGGTCTGTGCTTTTTGATTGATCCGTAGAATCAAGTTCAGAAAATCTATTTGACGTTGGCATAACTGGAGCTGCCAGCCAGTAGTTGAGTTTTGTTTGTTTCTGGGTTCGTGTTACTGAATCCGGACTGTTTCTCGGTCTTTTACGACTATTAACTTCTTGCCAATTTTGTGTATAATTTAGGGCAACATTTTCAGTCAGGAGTGGCAAACACCGAGCACGCCTGCCAGGGAGTGGGAATTCTACTATCCAGCCGCTTGGCAGAATGTTGGGCTCGCTTTAAAATAGGCCTTACCCGACTATTTCTATATGCTCCGGTGGCCTCAGCGGACACTTGCGACCTGAATAAGTTCTGGGAATGTGTGAGTAATGTTCTAGAGACGAAAGAAGGGAATGAAAAGCTGATTATTTTTGGTGATCTTAATGGATGGGTCGGGACAGCCCGTAAGGATTACGAGGCAGTACTCGGCAAGTATGGTGATAAGAGAGTGAACGAGGTAGGCAAGCTGATATTAGATGTATGTGTGGAGAGAGACCTTTTTGTGGCGAACACCATGTTCGACCACAAAAGGATTCATCAGTATACATGGGAACGGAAAAATGAGCGAAGCATGATAGATCTGTTTCCAATAGATCAGCGACTCAGAACACAGGTGATGGACACCAGGGTGTATAGGGGAGCTGACCTGGGAACGGACCACTTCCTAGTTATAACTAGGATAAGAGGTCTGTTCGCGGGCTGGCGATCCCGCCCTGGGGGTCCCTGTTTTGCAGTCGCAGACCGCATCAAAAGCTGGAGGCTTCAAGATGCGGTTATAAGTGACAGATATCAAGAAAGGGTATCTGAACAGCTAGCCTGTCCACCGAAAGATGTGTTTGAGAGTGTCGATGTTTGCTGGCAGTTCCTTAAGTCCAGCATATTATGCGTCGCGAAAGAGGTTTGTGGCATTTCGAAAGGGCGGACGACCAAAAATGCTGATGGTTGGTGGGATGATGAAGTGAAAGAAGAAGTTAAAAAGAAGAATGATGCAAGGCAAGACATTTTGGCTATGTCCAGCTCAAGTGAAAGTATGAAAGAAAAATATCGCCTGCAAAAAAATCGTACGAAAGAGATAATAGCTCAGAAGCGTGAGAGGTTACAAATGACTGTAGACGAAAAACTGTCACATAATTTCAAGGACAATGCAAAACCTTTTTGGAGGGAAGTTAAGAAGTCCAGAAATTGTGTTACAGCTAGAAGTAGGATGAATGTTATTATTTCGAAGGACAATGACATACTAACTGACAAAACAGACGTCCTCAGGCGATGGCGTGAATTCTACAAAGATATTTATGATGATGATGCCGCTGATCTACTCATAGAGCTGCCTCCAACAGAATCTGTCGAGGATCCTATAGCGGATAAAATAAGTATGGGAGAGATTGTAAGAGCGATAAGAAGTCTGAAATGTGGAAAAGCAGCGGCAATGGATGGGATTACGGCTGAGATGATCAAGTACGGTGGACCAGCGGTCTGGGGCGCATCTATTTGCTATGCAATCTTTGCTGGGAAAAGGGTGATGTTCCGGACGACTGGATGCGAGCAGTCATCGTGCCTTTCTATAAAGGAAAGGGATCACGGTGGACTGCTCAAACTACAGAGCCATCAGCTTGGTCAGCTTAGCTAGTAAAGTGTACACGAAGATCCTGACGATAAGAATGCAAGAGCGATCCGAAAGGTTTCTCTGGGAATCCCAAGGTGGATTTAGACCAGGCAGAGGATGTATGGATCAAACCTTCTCGCTTCGCGGAATCGCGGAAAAGTTTTTGGATATTAACCAAAGGGTTTTCTGCGCTTTCGTCGACTTGGAGAAGGCATTTGATAGAATCGTACGAAAGGAACTCTGGGACGTGTTGCCTGGATATGGAGTGAGCAGTTCCCTACTGCATGCCGTGAAATCACTCTATAGTGATAGCGAGGCGTGCGTTAGGGTTAACGGTGAGATGTCACCCTGGTTTGATGTGAAGTCGGGGGTCAAACAAGGGTGTATCATGTCTACCTGGCTGTTCATTATATATCTAGATAACTGTCTGAGAGCACTAAGAACGAACGGATGTGGAGTGAAAATGGGAAACTTAGTGGTCAACTGCCTATTATACGCCGATGACGCGGTTTTACTGGCGTCATCGAGAGGGCGGAGCTACTGATCATAGTTACCATAATGAAGAAGAATATGAAAAGAAGGGGCTGCGCCTAAACGCTGGCAAGACTAAGGTTCTGGTATCCGAAAGAGATGAACAAGTGACTGAGTGTGCTATATCGGTAAATGGGCAAATTCTAGAGCAAGTGAATGAATTTGTATATCTTGGAAGCATGTTCACACGAGATGGAAAGTATGAAAAGATATTGAAAGAAGGATAACTGCCGGAAATAAGGTGAATGGAGCCATGTCGGCGTTGATGGGCAGTAAAAGTCTGAGCAAGAATGCTCGAGTTGCTGTCCACAACGCGATATTGGCACCTACCTTATTGTATGGCAGCGAATCCTGGGTATGTCAGAGGAAGTATGAAAATAGCTTGAATGCAGTCGAGATGCGATCTCTTCGAAAATGTGCGGCGTAACGATATTAGATCGAATCCGCAATGAAGAGATTCGCAAATCAACTGGAGTGAATGAGGGCGTGATTGTAAAGATGAAGAAAGGCATGTTACGTTGGTTTGGACACATAGAAAGGATGAGTGAAGAAAGATTGACGAAACGGATATACAAAGCAAAAGTGTGTGCAAGAAGAGGCAGAGGAAGGCCACGTTCCAACTACCTGGATCAAATCGATCGGACTCTCAAGGACGGAAACGTTAAGAGTACTCGAAACCGACGAGCATGTATGAAGAGACTGATGAATGTGGACGAAGCGAAAGAGGTATGTCTATGTAGGTAGTCTAGAGAGAAGTGGCGCTCTATGCTCTCTGCCTACCCCGCTAGAGACTTGGCGTGA
>JACCPG010007156.1:0-12885 GCA_016069955.1 Drepana arcuata
CATGTCATGGTAAAGACTAAATTTATTCTATGCATAGTTCGAAGCGCATATACATACAAGTATTATATCTAAATGTGTATGTTCTAAATGCCTTAGGAATTGTGGTAACTGAGCACGTATATTCAGCTGCCTTAGCGCGATGCTACAAATGATCATAAAAAAAAATACTTCTCTTGATATAAATACGGTTTTCGCATCCAATATATTACAAGAGCCATTACACTAGATAACGACCCTTTGTAATCCGATAGCTATCAAACTAAAGCGCAATATAAATTTAAATTTTAAACCTAACACATATTGTTTTGGTACAATGTGCTTTACAACCTATTCATATATGAACCCTTATGCGCATTATATAAGGAATTGGACAATTAAAGTCAATATGGGTGTGAGTACTACGCACCTCTGCTCACCCCTTGTGGCAGGGCGCGAAGATAATAATATATGATTCGTAATTACCAAAGTAGTGTCCAAATGTAACTTGAGCTTTGAAACATAATCGGTCACGCGAGGTAAGTTAGTTCGTATCGTACGTTCAAGGATTTTCTTATTAGGTTGCAAGTACGGCCACGGAACGTAGTACTAATTATTTCGTACGTAGCTAATTTGTAACTGCTACGACTTCGTAGCGAACGTAGCTTTCGTAGCATACTCGTAGACGTTATTAACTTAATGGTCAACTTTTGTTTGTATTACAGTTGTGTTAGTCATATATATATATATATATATATGTATATAGGGCAATACACACACACAGAGACCCACAAACACTATCTACATTCGATGTAAGTATGTCGGTATCTTATAAGTTTGTTTTGAGTAAATAACGCTAATGTTAAGAATACAATGACAAACAGTGCGTCCTTTCGGCATCAAACCAATTTGTTTTTAGAGTTTCAGAGAACCACGCGAACACATAGAACACAATCATCGAAATCAGTTTAGCTATTCTTTATTTTTTGCGAGCCTAACACATAGCAAATAATTATATGCGATTTGTGATTTCAAACAAACTACATAAATCTACATTACAAATAATGTTGATTAATATTATATATAGCATCGCTTTCGAGTGGAAGCCGCCGGACGGAAGGCGTAACCGCGGACGTCCTGTACATTCTTGGCGGCGCACCGTAGAGAGCGAGCTGCGAGCCGTCGGACTGAGCTGGAGCGAAGCCAAGGAAATAGCTGAGGATAGAAAGAAGTGGCGCAACCTTATGAAGGCCCTCTGCACCTCCGGGGTGCCATAGGACAACAACAATATTATATATATTTATCACTCATTGAATATAAAATTTATAGCATAATTTAGTAACAATTAAAATCCTTAAACGAATTGAATGTAAACGAAACTGTGAGAGAGTCCCTTTATCGGAATTATATCTCAATTTTGCGCCTGACAATTTATATATAACAAGTTTGCTGAAACCAATACCACCATCTCGTTCTAAACCCAACTTAATTGAGATTTGCAAAATGCAGTTCAAATTATTGTACAAAGTACTTATCGGAACTGTATCAGTGTTCAATTTGGGACACTGATATAGTGGATTAAGCTCATATTGCTTTCGATTCTCATGTGTAATAACCTCATTGGCTTAAGCCTCATTATCATCTCGTTGATCGAAGCTTGTCACGAGTACACTTAATTATTTTGTAATACTGATATTTAACATTATTACATACATATTTATGAGCCGTGGTGGCCGAGTGGTTCGAGCAGTCCCTGCAACACAGTTATTGCAAGTTCAAATCCCGACTGCACCAGTAATTTTTCAGATCTTAAGTACAGCATTAGTCACACCACGAGCTTTACGGTGAAGTGAAATAAAAATATATCACGGGCAAAAAGTGGGTGTATCTGTACTAGCCCACCCCTTTTAGGACACTTGTGGAAAGACGTGAAAATGTTTTATACATATAATTCATATAATACCCAGTCGGGATCAATACTGGATGGGAGGTCCATTTTACCTACAACTTTAGAAGTTCGTTTAGGACCATCTGAGATCACGCAGTGTACCTTCAGACATTTGCTGCATGAACCTCCAAATATAATATGCCCATTTCTTGCCACATCTATGTTAAGAATAACATACAACCAACCACATATTATCTAAAGCATCTACCTTGAAGTTAATGGGCGTAGTGTTATAACCGCAATTATGTTATTCGCCTCTGTTTTTATTAGAGTGTAAGTGGCGAGGTATCGTCCCGCGAGCCTCGCCTAATGTGCCCCAGCCTTTATTTTTATGAGCAGGTTGAAATAGTTCACTTTGCGAGCTTTATACACTGCTGAGATACAGGCGTGTAATAGTGGTTCATTGTTATTTCATGTATTTCTGTTTACCTTGTATTCTCTACGAGCAGTCTCGCATTTCTAACAGCTGACACCATGTGACACGGACATTGTAATGTTATAAATGTTTTCTAGATAACAGACACTTTGAAAAGGTTAAGCCTGTAAGTCTCGAGAGAACTAGCGCTCTACTCTCTCTGCCTACATACACATACACACGCCTTTGGATTTCTTTACAAGCATATGTAGGTTTCCTCTCGATGATGACTGATTAGTACATGTACTTATATTCAGAAAAACTGATTGGCACGGCCGGCATTAGACCTTGCTTATTCTGCAAGCAACTACTCGAACCACTCGACCACCACGACTTTTAAATAAATTATTCAAAATAAATTAATTTAGGCTTTAAAGAGGTTTAAAGGATTTTTTTATTCTACTATAGCGCTAAGTACTCGCCAGATAGGAAACGATTACTGCGTTGCTAGAACTTATAATAAGCCATCCAAGCCACACTTCTGCAAGCCCAGCCATTCCTTATTCCCGTTATTTATATATTAACGGATTATTTCAATTAAGAAGAAGAGTTAAAACTTCATCTCACTGCTATTAAAAACTATTCAAGCACTCTGTTGCTTTCAAAATAATTATGCAAGTTTATCCCAGGTGTATACAAAATTATTCAAATAACCTCGCGATACCGCCTAGGCGAGAGCGAGCCAAATTATACTTTCAATTATGAAGATCGCGAAGGAAACCCTAACAAATACTAAGGTAAGCCCAAAATACTTAAAGAAATCTGTTTAATTTACGTATTAAGGTGGTTTCGGGTCGAGGCGAGGTCGACGCCGAGAGGGGAAAATAAATTAGCTATCAGGGTTAAATTGAATCCTGCATTTTGCCAGATTGTTGCTCGTCCTCGGGCTACAGTTATCGCTGAAGTGTGCTTAAAACGTTGCCTGTATGCTATAAGAGCGTGATTGGTCCAAATATTAGGTTATATTACGCGTGAGAAAACGTGATTTAATATAATGTATGTCAAAGTAGTTCATGCAATATAAAGTTCTATATAAACCGGACTAAGACAATAATGCCGTTGTTTGTTAGCTCCGCGTCAACAAAATGTGAAATTTTTGTGGAAATAAGAAGTACAAAATGCGAAACGCTTTATATATTTTTATCAAATGGTAGGCAAAGGTTTGAAGGATATATTGGGATCTCCCGTTCCAAATTTCTCAGAAGCCCGAATAAGGAAGTATCTCTCTTCTTGATAGTAATGTATTCGTTCCCGTGAGTAAGGTTACCAGAAATCCGTATAGTTTGGCTTTGCTGGCAGCGATCCATCACATATAAGGTCCGCAATGCGTATGGTGTACAATGGCTGCTTACTATCAGGTAGGCTGAATGCCCGATTGCCCTTTTTAAAATAATAAGCTAAATTCATGTCATACTTTAAGAATGACTATGTACATATTTCAAGAAAGAAAACCACTTTAAAATTATATTAACATTGGCGCTCTGTCTTTTATACTGTCTATATGTAGATAGAGTAAGTAGTAGCGCGCCAGCACTTTAATTAGAGGATTGAAATTTAGCTTCATCTACATTTATGAGTCTTGTTCATACGATATTTTGAGTACCTACTCTTACGCAACCTTTCCTTAAGTTTTCAATCAAATTTTCGCCGTACTTGAAACCTTCTTCCGTGTCTTCTAGACACTTTTGCATTACATTCCGATTCGTCAATATTTCTTCCCTTATGCTTTGTTTATTATGAAATTTAACGTGACATGCCTTTATTCACCTTTACAGTTACACCGTCGTTCACACCAACTGCTTTGCGAATCTTTGAAGCTCAGTGTATGCGATAGCTTCTATGTTTCATCTAATGTATAAAATACTATAAAGGTACATAAATTGGCGGCCTTCTGGTCTAGAAGTCAGAGCTCCTGACTGTGAAGCTTGAAGTCGCGGGTTTAATTCCGCTGAAGGCGTGTGCGTATTTGTGTGATGAACATAAGTATTTGTACCTTATTCTTGGATGTTCTATGTATGTATATATCCATCTATAAGTATGTTTATCGTTGTATGATTCCATAGTACAAGCTTTGCTTAGATTGGGACCAGGTCAATATGAGTGGTTCTTGTGGAGTGGAATTGTCCCAAGGAATCGCTTATTATTATTATAAATACTGCCTTATATAAAGATTTCCTTTCAAAAATTGTAAGGTCATGAAGCAATAAATTCCGCCGTGTAATTCGTTCGGGAGCTCGCCGTGTACAAGTTGTGTAATTAAAGTAGATACGAGGTAATTGCTCGGGGAGTCGCAGAGCACACGCAAAAACGGAATTGAGGCAATGCTTACTACAATTTTGGTTTGGCGGATAATAAAACTGGCCGGTATTCCGGCAGAGACCTGTTTTACTCTGAAAGTGAACAAACTTGTTTTACACTACAGAGGTGGGAAACAATCACACAGTCCGCCGAATTGTTATTGGATATCAAGGCCTGTTGGGAACTAATAATACTACAGGGAATTCTCTTGAAATGTCTGTCTCAAGTCAATAGGATAGCTGGGTTGGGCAGCATTAAAAACAACTGGATTTTCTTTCGCCTTGCGTTCTCTGTGAAGTTTCGGAAACTAAGCTTACCGTACGCACAAAGCGCTATCCAGAAGCAGTGATAATAAGCTGCGATTTTATATCAAGTACTGATGTAGTGGGTCAAACACAATTGTTTATGGAGCTATTTGGTTAAAATTAAACTGACTCAAAATACGCACACAGCTATCATCATCATTGCTATAAAGTCCATGAAAAAGTATTAATCTGTTTACAACAAACATCCAACGTAGTGAAGTAAATACGACTATGTAGAGCAAACAGGAATACTATGTTCATTCGAATTAAATAAAATTGCCCGTTCGGTTTTCACCGATTTTATTCAGACTACCGCAGCTCCTGCGGCTAGCCGCATTCCTCCTATGGATATGTGGTATAATGATCGGCTGCTTTTGAAGGTTTATAAAGACTGAACTTTATTTCTACCTAATCACGGGGTTTTATTAAATTATAATATAAAACAGGAAATAATGACGTAGTATGAACTACGCCAGTCATTTATTTAAGCGAGGCTATGCATGTCTGACGATCCATTAGCTAAAATTACCACAAAATTAAAACCTGTCATAACTACACGTAAGCGGGGTAGACCACTGACAAGATAATGAAAATATCTATGCAACTGGACTAAGCAAGACTAGCTTTAGATAAACACACCTAGAAACCTTTTGCCAACAACGGGATATTACCAGGCTTGCACGAGCATACAATGTTGCCAAGCTGTTTGTGCCAAAAAACCAAAGCAAAGGAAAAATATATAAGACATTGATTTAAATGATAAATATAAGCCCTATTCCAAGATTGGATCCATCACTTCAGGTTCCATTAACTGACAAATCAAACCATTGAAATGAGAATTGTAAGAAAGAAAGACTAACAACAAAGCGCGTTGTAAACAAATTTTTGTAGACCCCAGCGGGTTTCGAAACCCATTTATGTATCTTTGAGCCTTTAACGAAAAAAGTTCCTAATAATTTCGTTCTAAGTAAAAAAGTAAACAAACCGAGTAAGAGAGGCAATCAAAAGTTGTGTAAACAACTTTTCGACGATTCTATAAAATACATACATATACATAATTATATGCTTATATGTCTTATGATATATTTTTATTTCTCGTGTAAATACACACCTTTTTCGTATTAACTGCACAATTCTGATTATTCTGAGTAGTTCGAACCCCGATAGTTTTAACAGTAAAGGAAAACATTGTGATGCAGCCCAGATACGAATACTATATAATCAGATAAATGCAGATAACCTTATACAAATAATTCTACATATATATATTGATTAATACTAGCGGCGTTTATATATTATTTATTTCTAATAGTGGAACAAAAGCCGTGGTGGCTGAGTGGTTCCAGCAGTTGCCTGCGACGCAAAGGTCGCATGTTCGAATTCCGACTGTACCAATGAGTTTTACTGAACTTAAGTACAGTGATTAGTCACACCACGAGCTTGACGGTGAAGGAAAACATCAAGAGGAAACCTTGCATGCATACGTCTGAGAAGAAATTCAAAGGCGTATATATAGTCGTGCTGGGGTAACGGCGATGGACTCGCCATCTGTCACGTTGGCACCTAATATACCTCTGGCGGAAAGTAGGTGTGTGGGTGTGACCTATACACCTATACATACCTATACATATTCGGGAACCCTTGTGGGAAGGCGAGAGGATACATATATAGTGGAACATGTGTTAAATTTAACCACATTATATTTATGCCTTTCTCATTAACTATTCTGTCTATTGGTAACAACTGAATGAAAATCCGTTTTGTCATTTTTGAGTTTATCGCGAACAAACAGACAGACAACACAGCGGCGGCTTTGCTTCATCTTCATTCATCATATTCAGCTCACATTCACCCACTGCTGGGTGGTCCCACAGGCCTCCCCGGTTCTACGCCAGTGTTCTCGGTCCTGAGCCAATCTCCACCACAGTTTTCCAGCTACCTCAGTGATCTATTGTTGTATTGTATATGTAAGTAGTGATAGTTTGTTTAATCGGACGCTCAAGGACGGGAATGTCAAAAGTACTCGACGAGCATGTATGACGAGACTGATGAATGTGGACAAAGCGAAAGAGGTATGTAAGTCTAGAGAGAACTGCCGCTCTATACTCTCTGCCTACCCCGTTAAGGACTCGGCGTGATGATATGATGATGATGATGATAATAATTTGTGTTGGACTTACCTTGAGAAGATTAATTGCAAGCTGAATCTAAGACACGAAACGGTAGATTTAGATAAATAAGATTGTTACCCAAACTATTAAAAGAGCTATTAATTTTATCTTCAAGAAAACCGTTGTTATCCCACATTTAAGGAACGTCGAACTTTCAAAGAAACAAAATTGAATGTTGCTCACTAGCTATTAGCCAATACTGTGAAATTTAAAGCGGAAGAGAGAGCAAGTACCCTTAATTACAAAGGAAGGTATTTCCAATTTAGTGATTTTCCTTTGTGAGTGAAATAAATAAAGTATTTTGATGTAAGTAAGGAAAGCTCAATTCTCAACAAGTTAATTTAATTTTCGTTCGTCAGGTCGTAATACTTTGAATCTCTCTATTTGTACATCAAACAATACTAGGAACTCATAATTCTCCTAGTATGTTGACTTTGACAAAGTAATATCGATTTAATACTAATACTAATACTGATAAAAAAACATAAGTGTGTGTTTGTAATATCAAAAAAATTATAACATCTTTGTCTGTTTGTTTCTTCTGGTTAATCTCAGAAACGTCTGAACTGATTTAGGGTAGATTTGCATGGTAGTTTGCACCCCTGTGCTAGGAATATTATGTTCTTAGAATATATAAAATAAATTAATTACTGATTTCTGTAAAACTATACAACATTTTATATTTGTTTTAAAATTAAGAACACTAAAAAATGTTTGCGTGCACCGTTTGTATGTACATATGTGTGTTTCATGTGTGCGTGCAGATGACTTATTATAAATCTCCGCCGTCACTTTTTTGATGTCTGCTTTGGACTTTAGTCTTTATAATTTTTTTTTATTTTAAAATAAAGGCTTATAATTAACAGCATGTCTTCAATTACGTTAGTCAATAATCTCAACAAGTAATTATGAAGCTTAAACTACAACGGTCCTTAGTGCCCAGCAAATGGAGTGCAGATTTTCCTTTGAGTCCAATTCAGTCAGTGGCGAACACCACTCGAGCAAATTACGTACAACAAAAGCATTAAGAGCTTAAGTAATTAAAAAAATACAAGGCTTTTCTCTCATTCAGCAAACTCGTTTTAGTATGAAATTACAAAGTAACGGAGTGTGCGTTTTTAAAGTACCTACCCCGTGGGAAAGTCGACGTGATGATATTTATGCATGTATAGTTTCTAGTACATTTAACAATTTTACAGTTTCGATTATGGTATATACATAGATAATATACGTAACTATTATAGTTATACAGATATTGATTTTAAATTCATAAAACGTGAATTATTTTATTCAATTCCATATTTAGTTTTACATGGTGCTACAATTAATTCTGATTCTGTGATAAGGGACCTTATTTCGTATTGCCCACATTGAAGATTGCAAAATTTACAGATTGAAATGTAAACTAAACTCCTTCTTACAACTTGAATAAGTACATATAACTACACTACCTGTGCCCACGACTTCGTCCGCGTGTAAAAGTGACTTTGGGCGGCATTTTTTGGGATACATTTTGATTTACTTTGTACATGTTACGAAAAGCTTACCATATTATATTATTGAAAAACCACATCTAAATCGGATAAGCCCTTTCTGAGATTAGCGTGCACAAACGCACAGACAAACAGACAAAAATTCTAACAATCAGTGTTTTGGATGAAAAAGGTCCCATTTTTTCTCATATATCTTCCATGTACAGACAGCGATCCGTTACATTTTCATTATATGTATAGATATAGATTTGAGTACATTCGATACATTCGAGTGTACTCATCACACAAATATCCACTCTTCTTTGGAGCCAGGAACTCTAAGCACTGGACCAATCAGCCGTCGTGACATGTAAATGAATAAATACCTCTGCCTACCCCTTCGGGTACATTTATCTCGTGACAATTCCACACAAATTGACATAACTAATTAAGCAAAGCTTGATTGATGGTAAGTAGGCAATATACTAACTAAGATATAAACATAATTACATAGTAAATTCAAGACTAAGGTACAACCACAAATATCTGCCCTCAACGGGAATTGAACCCGCGACCTCAAGCTTCGCAATCCAGGAGCTCTGACCACTAGACCGGACGGCTGCTCAATATATACGAATAATAAAATATGATGACATGTCCTATCATATCGCTTAGGATTTTTATTAAGATACACGTTTCACGAAAGACGTTAAATGGAACAAAATATGTAGTATTTTTAATAGTTCTGCATATGAAACGATGATATATCGTTTATGAAATGTCCACTGTGACCCTTCTTTGGTATAAATCATGGATGGATAGGATTACCTCGGCTGTATTTTATGTCGCATCTACAGAAGGGCCTGGCAATGTGAAATATGGTGTACTTAGTCTAAGTAAGGCTCAAATGATGAATTATTTATCATTTCCATCTCCAAAATGACAAAGAAAATGGTTGCCGAAGATGTTCCGCCGGCTTTAATGATACTATGTGGTAACCATCTACATAAGTTTTCTACATAATGAAGGTACAACTAAGTTCATGCTAACTACAATTTGATAGTCGTCAAGAGTGTTTATTAGACAAAGTTACATGTGGATATGTATATATCTTCACGCTTTCCCCCCGAGTCCCCGAGGGGGGTAGTAACACATCTCTTTTTCGCCGGAGATATATTTAGGTGATAATAATTATGATATATAATGAGTCCTCAATCCTCGATACGTAAGCATGACTATATATACACCTTTGATTTTTTTCTGTTGTCTTCATGTTCCAGTTTCTCGATGTTATTCTTGCTCCGAAAAGCTCTAACGGTGATTTATCACTGTATTTAAGCTCGGAAAACTAATGAGTGAAAACGAGCGAGCTTAAATCTTCGCTCCTGCAATCTTTATCTTGCAAACCCTTCGGCCACCGCAGCTCTCATCTTTGATAATATTAAAAAGAGATAGGTTCCTCAAGAACTGCTGTTCCGATGTGAAGGAGGGAGGAACGCTAGAGGACCACATTACCCAAAGGAGTAGAGCTGAAATCATATATATAATGTGTGAATTCACCACGGGTAAAACTTAGAGCAAAGCTAGCTGATATATAACCTCGGCGTTTATTCGTACAACGATACTCTTAACTCGCTTCATATAAAACAAATGAAGCCTTTTATTACAGGCACTAACCGACAGTAGGTAGGAATGTATCATTGGCATAATGTAGCGGGCACATTATGCCACCGTATATTACGGCCACCACTGTCGTAAATTACGCACATGTGGTACTGAACATCGGTCTTGCATCATCAATCGTGTAGCACTTGGCTTAGATAATGGTTTTATATTAAAAGAGTTGTATCAATTTTATGTTTACTTGAAACCTTGCTTTTGAATTCCCGCATTGGTTAATAAGTACGTGAGTTCAACAAATTCACAGTACAAAAACTAGATGGCGTTAGTTGCGGCCTAACAAAATGTTTGGTGATGGATATTTTTTATGTAATTGAGCTCCATACTGTCGAACATGTATACATTAAAAAGTTGGATGAATATGGACGACTCGAAAGAGAGCTGGCGGAGCGAGGACTGAGGGACTCGACGTGATGAAACGTAGTACGTCTGTAATTACATTTTATTTACGTCGGGTTTTTTTTATAAGTACAAACGTGCTCGGTGACGAGCCTGTTCATCATTCAGGGTTTACATTTGTTTGACTTTATATACGTATTTTATAATGTACTCCTATACGCTTAAGCTCGTAGAAATGCATATGAACAGTAATAAGTTACTTAGTAAACTTAGTACATACATACATATCATCACGCCCAGTCCCCAAAAGGGTTTGGCAGTGAGGGAAGAACGCCAGTTATGTAGTAAAAGTAGAACTCATTAATACAGATCACCAGATCTTGAACCTGCACTTCACCAATGACTATTTGAACCGTCATCACAACTTATAAGAGCAAAACTGCGTAATAATAGCATACATTTGAAGACACATCTAAAGCCAGTAGAGCAAGGGAAGTTTCTAAAAGGGACAGATGCAATGGAACAACTACCGGTAGCTTGTAACTAACAGAAACACGAAGAATCGATTTTCTGTCGCAAGCTGTAAGGTGCAGGTACCAACACCTAGACATAACTGCACGTTGTAACCGTCTGCAGTTTCATAATGAAGCGATAATGCACCTTACACCGTCGACGGACGTGCTAGGGCAATATAAGAATTGCATTCCTTTTGAGATCACGTGCATTTCGGGTGGGCCGTATGCTTGTTTGCCACTCTTGTTGTATAAAAAAAATAATTGTATTTGCACAAAGGTAAGGCAACAAGATAGTTTTTGTGATAAAGTTACTGGTAACAAAACGTTTTTTCTGATTTTATGATTTTAGTGATTATTCCCACCACGAGCTGTACGGTTAAGGAAAGCATTCAGAGGAAACCTGCATACGCTTAAAGCGACATTCAAAGATTCACATTGGCACAAATATATATATATATATATATATATATATATATATCTCCAGTGAACGAGGGTATGTAATTCACCTGACTAATCCTTCGGGAGGGCATGCGATAAAGCGTGAAGATTTTCGGAATTATAAAAATATGAATGGAATACTTCTATTAACACTACAAAACAATGAAAAGTGTAATTATATGTGTAAATCAGTAATGTAGGCAGAGGATTAAAGCGTCTCTAGGGCCTAGAGAGAACTGACGAGCGATAGAGGTATGTAAGCCTACAGTCTATGCTAACATCCCTCTATCGCTTCAGTATTAAGTACTGTTTAGATAGACTCAGGAACTCAGGCTTGCGCCTATATGCTACAGTAACCGCTCACGATCAGCTGACTACTAGTGCCTACAGGCAAAAGCGCTTACATCCAAATCGGCCGCATTCAGTTGTTTCACGTACAAAATAATGTATGTAAACGGCACTCTCATTTTTAACGGAAGATCTAATATGTCACGTCACTGATTGCGATCTTCTATAATATGATAGTACCTACTAACGCCGCAATCGGACAGTTTTAAACGAAATAGTCCGTTGCTACCAGTCACTTAAAATCCATAGGCTACAGTTTCTGCTTGATGAATTCAAATAAAGACTTGGTTGAATATCAAAACACCATTTCAAAAAATAAAATGTGCATATGTATTGCATCCGCGCTCGGCGTATAACTAAAACGCCTCGGGTTTCCAAAGCTTTCTCTTGCCAAATATTCGCTCGGCTTTTCAATATTGGCTGCGACGTACATAGTTTGGCTAAAAATGGTGAAAATTTATGCGCCGACACTAGAGCAATATAAGCAGGTTTGCAGTAAACAGTTCAAATGCAGGCCTCAGAGTGCGCCGTGTGGTTTTTCATTCCATTCAAAGCGTCGTGTTGTCATTTGCCAGTGCGCCTTTTGAACGGCGAACACTTTGCTGAATCGCTTGAGTGCATTTGCCACGAGATTTAGAAGCTATACAAAATATGTTAAAGTATTACGAAACAACTGCGGTCTCTATAATACACATTTGGTTTTACATAGATGTTTTAACTACCCTAACAAGGGACCCAAAAGGGGTAGGCAGATGGGTGTAGGTAGTTAGTACCCACAAACTCACTTTCCGCCAGAGATGGCGAGTCCATCGCCGTTTCTCAAGTACACACTACTACTACGACTAAACACACAACTTTGAATTTCTTCTCAAACGTATGTTTCCTCTCGATATTTTTATTATTATTATTATTATAATCACTGTACATACTTAAGGTCCGAAGAACTCATTGGTACAGTCGGTATTCGAACTTGCAATCTT
>JACCPG010007158.1:0-20000 GCA_016069955.1 Drepana arcuata
TTGCCATAATCAAGCAAAACTATGGTAACTAGACAACAATATCCTATTATATATAGATCTATATATAATAGGATATTCAATTCCAAGGTACAAATACTGATGTTCATCACACAAATATTTGCACTCAGCGGGATTCGAGCCCACGCCCTCAAGCTTCACAGTCAAGAGCTTTAACAACCAGACCAGACGGCCTTATGTTATTAATACTTTTCTCATAGAGCCATTGCGTCGTGCACCACGTATTTCTTGACACGATTTAGTAAGTCGACCGGTCAGCAACCTCGGCTTCATTCGCACGTCTGCGCTTACTGGCGTGCGAAATGAAAGATTAAGGAGTAAGGGTAGCGGCAGACTTGCATTAAATAGCTAAAGATCGCGGATACGATCCCGCTGAGGGCAGATATTTGTGTGATGAATCAGAACTTAAGTATTCGTGTATATGATTAACATAGGCTTGTATATAGTTTTTCATCATGAATACCACTGGTACAGAAAACAATCACGGGACCCGTCTAAATGGTAAGTGGCCGCCTATGGCCGATTGCAATACCAGCGGTATCATCGCGGGATGTCGACCTTACAGGAATCCTTTCACACCCATCTTGAAGATCCCCATGCTGTACTCTGACTCATGCGCAAGGATTGCTCTATCTGTTACCTTTTACCCTTCTTTGCCTGTGTATATTGACGGAATTGTTCTCATAAAATATTTACATACATACATACATATCATCACGCCAAGTCCCTAACGGGGTAGGCAGAGAGTATAGAGCGCCAGTTCTCTCTAGACTTACATACCTCTTTCGCTTCGTCCACATTCATTTATGATATGATTTAACATAACTATATTCGTCTTTGTTATTTTTAAGTAAGGTGGAAACCTTTCCTGAATGGAGTTCAAGGCAATTAGTTTAATTAAAGTGTGGTAATGTTTCATACGTGACTTGGCGTCTGTACATACAATTATTATTTTCACAGTTTAGTTTTTAGTGGTAAAGTTCAAAATTGTATCCTTTCACCGTTGCTGTCACCGTTCTTAAATGTGACAACACTGAACTAGTGTCAAGCATGGTTGTATCTTACTTGTCAGTTCACTTTGCGCTAATAATATATACAAATAAATCAAAATAACGAATAACAAATAATTAACTTTTAACATCATATTGGTATACCTACTGTAAGGATGTTAAGGTGTGTGTGTAAATAAATAAATAAATAAATAAAAAATTGAAGTGTCTGTTTGTAATATTCAAATAACCGGGTTTTACTTAATGCATATGGATATATATACACGGTACATATTATAGCAAAATCACATTTTGAAAATGTTTTGTCTGTCTGTCTATTTGTTCCGTCTAATTTCTGAAAAGGCTGGACCGATTCTGGCGGGACTTTCACTGGCAGATAGCTGATGTAATAAGGAGTAACTTAGGCTACTTCATTATCATCATATACATCATACTTTCATTGTAAGAAATACACAATAACTTTGTAGTTAAATTCCACGCGGACAAAGTGGCGGGAATCTCCTAGTTATATATAAAGTAAATTAGATCGTATTTTTAAATATTTAAGTGTCTGTTTGTAATAATCGCAATAATTACTGATAAACCTAAGTACTGATAACAAAAACAAAATTGATATTTTTCTTGTCTATCTGTCTCGGTTAATACTATTTTCATATAGGTAAGTATATAAATATAACGCGTATTAAACAGCGGAGGCACAAGTAAAAAATACGTGCTTAATATGATTCTGGGTACTTAATATCGAGTAAGTTATCATATATCTATTGCAATTACACTTACTTCAACAAACACCTGTGCAGTAAGCATTCTTGAATAATGAACGCAGTAGCACATGGTGAGGCTTACATTTTAAAATACGGTTTAAATAAGTGCTTACTTTACGAATAACGATGAAACAACATAAATATGTATATTGAGTATTTAAGAGAGGTAGGGCATAACGGGTTTCCCGTTCGAATTTGGAGCTGCCCGACTGGAAGTCCGTAGCCAAATAACACAATTTATTGTGTTGTGTTCCTACGCGGTGAATAAGGTTAACAGTAATGAGCTCCTTGGGTGGGGGAGGATTGTTGTATTGTATTGGCAGCAGAGGGATTAAGTCTCATTATGCTGCCAACACAGTACAACTCTCCGAACACAGAGTGGCAACGCGCAAGTGATACTTCGGTATTGTAAGCGTAAATAGGCTGCGGTAACCGTTATCCATCAGGTGGGCCGTATGCTGGTTTGGAACTCTTGATATAAAAAAAAAAAATTACAACTGGAAATAAATCGAATTTTCGAATCTAGTGGTCTTAATTAGTCTAATAGGCAAAATCATTTTTTATGGATTTCTCGTTACATGTGAACTTTCACTATTGATTAGTATTCGGGCTACTTGAGTCGCTAATGTTATGTGGAATTTACATACATACATAAAATCACGCCTCTTTCCCATAGGAGTAGGCAGAGACCACTTGCTCCGATCCTTACATACTTCGTTCGCTTCGTCCACTTTCATTATTCTCTTTATACATGCTCTTCGGTTTAGGCTACACTTGACCTGGCCTTTTTTAAGATATCCCTAATTTAGGTCAACAACACTTTCATTTAGACGACCGTCTGGTCTAGTGGTTAGAGCCCCTGACTGCGAAACTTGAGGTCGCGGGTTCGAATCCCGCTGAGGGCAGATATTTGTGTGATGAACACGAATATTTGTACCTTAGTCTTGGATGTCCTATGTATATATTATTATTATTATTTAAGCTATTTATGTAACATTTAAAAAAGCTTTGATGAGTAGGTAAATCGAGGTTTTTTTCATATATCAAGATGGGACCTATTGAAACTTCTAGCTTAAATTTTAGTTATTCTTGAATAGCGGCCCGTCGCGGCTTCGCACCGGTGGACATTTATTTTTTTTAAATTTTAGCATCAATTTTTTTTCTTGCATTTAAAATAGCCTATATTAATCAGTGATATAAGCATAGGCATTCAAATGGTGAAAGAATTTTTAAAATTAGTCCAGTACTTTTTGAGCCAATTCCTTACAAACATACTTACATACAAATTTTTCCTCTAGAATATTAAGTACTAGCTGTACCCGCGACTTCGTCAACGTGACTTTTCTATCTTTGGTAAAAAAAAAACTATTAAAAGTATCCTATGTTACTTCTAATACCTCCAAAAATATGTGTACAAAGTTTCATGATGATTGGTTAAGTAGTTTTGACGTGAAAGCGTAACAAACAAACTTACATTCACATTTATAATATTAGTAAGGATTGTATTGCCAATATCTTCTCGCCTTGCCGCAAGGGCTCCTAAAGGTAAACCCCCAGAGGTACGCAGTATCCACACACCCACTTTTCGCCGTAGATATATTGTAGGTGACAAATTATGCCATTGATGGAAATATAGTATAGTACATAGAACCTCCATCCTACTGTCTAGATAAACATCAACCACTACCCAGTTTAGATGTCAATCTGGTTTCACGTTTTGCACAATATGTTAACTATGGATAGGTAAGTAAGTGTATATATCCTGTTGTTTAACCCTGTGGAACGGAGGTAGGTAGGGCCCGGTAGGACATTGACCTTTACAAAACAGGAATCGGGACTTGGGAGGGAACACGTTGGCGCGAGATTAAATAAGTAGATAAAGCCGGTAAAGCAGATGAAAAATGCTGATTATTTTTACGATAGCAAACATTATTTACTTATTTTAATATCCATTTGTATTTTATAAGACTTTTGCAAGCCGTACAAAGTAGTTTAATTATTGTAATAACGTTAGAATTATATATGGTAATTATACTTCCAAAATTTAATTTTTATACCTTTCGTTAAATCAATTTCAAAGGCGAATTTGTACTTACTTAACCCAACAAACCTCACCGAGCACGGTGTTTATTTGTACCTGTTTAAAGGCAGGTTTGGAGGTAACATGATTCTAAACCGGTCAAGGGTCAAACACAATCTTTTATTATTTCTAATGTTATTTTCATTTGTACCAATGGTCTCCGCTGTACGACGCGCTCTTTGAATGAATATAAAGTTTTACTAATGTTTTACGCATTTGCGGTTACGGCGTATGAATCAACTCGCGTTGGCTGTATCTCTTTCGAAACAGTAGGTATCATATTTAGGCAGAAATTGATGAGCTCTAAGTTTTGTTTCCAAACCAAAATTACTACATAGGTACATTTTTTTAAATGTTATCTAAAAGAATCACTATGACCGTTACAGCCAAGAAACACCATATCAAAAGGCAACTCACCGAACAAGCCAATAGTAGGTACCTATCGGCAGCAAAATCCGACACGACTCAGTTCCGTTAAAATACAAGTTTTGAACGCGATTTTATTTCAAAACCGCGATAAAACTTAAACTAAGCACAGTAACGTTACAACACTAGTTTGTTCGCACTATAACACAATTATTTGAATACACTGCCACAAGTTTATTTCAAAACTCGGTCGAAAACAGCAATACGATAAACGTAAAATTAAGTCTTGAACGGCGATTGTACTAAATGAAATGGCGAAACGTTCACTCGCGACGGCGTTTGTGATGATACTAGCGCCACGCCACGGCACGGACGGAACGCGCGTGCGGTGCGAGCAACTATCAAAGTGTCAAATCTTTCAAATTCAGAAAACAATATTGAACATTTAATTAAAAAAACGTTACCCAGGTTAACTGAAGATTTTAAGACTGTATTTCATAGAACCAACTGTTTATAACGCTCGGGTAAGACAGATTATTATTAGCAACATACTTTTTCTATTAGCCGTAAAAGAACTAAAAAAAAGCATTATTTTCGCTACAGCATAAGTTCCTCAGTCATGCATTTTTGTGAATAGTTTTGGCATTTATGAAGCGTTGACGAGATTCGATTCAAAGGGTCACGTAATCATTGTCTATAGAGAGCAGACTAATAATAGACAGTCCAATGCAACATCCACCATAGACCTTGACATAATTGCTAACTTACCAAAACACGGGAAATTTCGCATCAGCTCCCTAATCACCGAACACCATTCTGTTTCGTATTTTGACGCAAACAATGATTTACAGCATTTGATTTGCAATATCATCGACTTCGACAACAATACGTTTATTAATTTTATTACTAACCGTACTCCACGGTTTCACACGTGGTAAATTTGATTTAATTGATAGTGTATTTTTCTTGTAAATTGTTAATAAATAAATGTAAAAGTATAAAATAAATAAATCATTTAATCTGATAATAACCTATCTCTGTACCAAATTTCATTCGATACCGTACAGTAGAAGTATTGAGTATTGCGTGTAAGAAGAACAAGCATCCTCACAGCCTACAGTTTATAATAATGTATGTATTAGAAGAACTACTGGGGATAAGAGGACTTTAAGTATAGATATCCGATTGCTCCCGATAGATTATAAATATATTTTTTGAGAAAGATTAATCAAGCAAAACAGTACAAACTGTACAGACTGTGACTACAAGGTTTCCTCTCGATGTTATCCTTCACCGTAACCTCGCGGTGTGTAATCACTGTACTTAAGTTCAGAAAAACTCATTGTTACAGTCGGGATTCGAACTTGCAATCACGGCTCTATATTATAACTATAAACTTAAAATAAAATTCTAAGTAGATTTTTTATATTAATCTATTGATCGTCCAACCCGATATGGCGACAAGATATTATGACGTTACCATTTGACAATTGAAACACGACGGAACTAGTGTGACCATGCTGCATAAAAATGCATACAATTTGAAATACGTTTTTTTTATTAAACATAATATAATCTTTTCTCTGACTCTGTGCCAAATTTAATCCAATTCCATTCAGCCGAACTAACGTGATGGGGTAAGAAACGGACGTTTGATGATGCGAAAGATTCAAACTTTTGCGTTTATAACATTAATGGAATAACTTTGTATGGAACCTTTAGGAATCAATTACAAAATTGAATCTAATTACATAATTATTTTAACCGGTACCGTTATTTTTATTTACGTTTTCTAATTAATTATACATATACACTTCTTATCAAATGTCGTTTAATTGTGAATAATACCTCATGTTATTAACTATTCAACGACATTTGACATGAATTCCTAAATATACACATTTTTATGATAATCCTTACAAAACATAAACTTGCAAGGTGTTTACATTTTTCTGAGTTGAAGTATATTTTTCCCATTGCTCTGCAATAATTGTTGCCTAGCTGTGGCTGAATTGGACAATTTTAAATTATCCCCAACATTAGAAATTCATGGTTATAATCGAATACTAAAATATAATGGGCATGACGTACTTTCTACACCTGTATTTGGCTAGTGAACGACTTATTGTGTACAGAATTAATTATACCTACCACACCCATTATTACGCATCACTCTTTTCTCTCTGCTCTCTTGTGGTTTTTTTGTTACCGCCCACCGCCTATGGACCCTTGCAACACCAGGGGCAATCAAGATATATGTATTTTATATAATAATTGTTTCGAAACTTTGTCGAAACGCCTTCCCACAAGAGTCCCGAAGGGTAGGTCTCCGAAAGGTGTTACCCGCACACACGGTTTTCGCCACGGCTATATTTTAGGTGCTAACGTGACAAATGGCCGGTTCATCACCGTAACTCAAGCATGACTATATTATATAGCCTTTGAATGTCTTCTAGAATGCAGGCTTCCTCTCGATGTTTTCCTTCACCGAAAGCTCGTGGTGTGACTAATCACTGTACTCCACTGTACTCAAGTTTCGTCACGATGCTACCTCTTCTAGGTACAGCTTCTACCTATAATCAAATCTTAAATATTCTAGACAGTTTGATTGCCTCTCACATCCGCAATTTTACAAACAATTTGGAGAAGATTTCACATGGCGTTAAAAATGTTAAATGAATTATGCATATCATAAGGAATTTGCTTCGAAATGTTGAGAAACTATCACCGGTTATATCGTCTGCTTTCAATCACTGAGGAACAGCACTGCCCTCGTTCTCACGTACCTTGAGTATAAACCATACTATTAGTGAAATGTCATACTTGAAACTCACATCTCAAGTGTCATCAGCTAAGTAAACATCCTACTGTTATTACGAATTTCGTAAGTTAAAACTACTGAAGGTAATCAGATATTTTCCAGAAAAAATATATCAATGAAATTTAAATGTGACGTCTGAGAAATCGCGGGGCATAATAATATGAATTATGACTTGAGGCAATTCTAACCTTCCTCCAATTACTAGGGATCTAGAAGTAGACAGTACGTCTATGTACGGATATAAAGTTACTTGAATACGTAAAGCTGTATATTAGCTTCGGTACATAGACTATGCCAATATCACAACGAAATTGATCCCGCAACCTGCCAAAGCTTTGACCACAAGACCAAGCGGCGGTATAGATAGGGCCATCCACCAAGACGCGCCCCACTATTCTTCCTCGTGGTTCATAGTGTCAATGTGCAACCTTCCACTAATTATAACATACTGATTACCTATGAGCGCACACGCACACTAGACCAACTAATAGGGTCATAAACCCCGCATCCTGCGACCCTAGCGACTTGAAATTGGTGGGGCGCGTCTTTTTGGATGGCACTATCTATAATACATTCAATTCCCACCATTATCAACCCAGTAAGTAGGAATATGTAATGTCATAGCGTACTCCGAGAAAGTAACATCACAGCACAACACGACAATAAACGCTTTTCGCCCGAGGCTTCTGCCGCCACAGCCATAAATACATCACGAGAAAGTTATAGAAAGGTTTCCAAAGAAGCATTACTTTACTGTACCGAACATTAGGCTAAGTAGTCAATTTAAAGCCATTGAAAGGGACAGTGCGAATTCGATGCTTGGTTTACAGATCCAGAAACCAGTCCGAAACCTAAAGAGTAATATAACATTTTTATATTTCTGCAAATTTCTTATTGCTATTTTTACAGGGTTACCAAAATAACTGACGTAATCCTATCTTCTTTATATATATATATAATTCTACTGTACCTACGTGTGTGTCACAGAACTCCTCCTGGACGGCTGCAACGGCTTGACCGATTTTAATAAAAAAGATTGTGTGTTTTCAGGTGGATTCGAGAATGGTTTAGAGTCACAATTGGACCCGATATGTGGCGCTACTGGGTCCGTGGCTTTTATTTTTTCACCAAAGCGAAGCTGGGGGGGATAGCTTATATATTTTCCAATATATATCAAGTCTATAATAAAAATATCACTTCTATAATAAAGCGCTTATCAGTCATAAGAGAGGTAGGGCATAACGGGTTTCCAGTTCGAATTTGGAGCTGCCCGACTGGGGCAGGACCTCCACCTTATAGAAGTCCGTAGCCAAATAACACAATTTTTGTGTTGTGTTCCTACGCGGTGAATAAGGTTTCCAGAAATGAGCTCCTTGGGGAGGGGGGAGGATTTGTATCATGAAAATAGGTGTGGCAAAAGACAATTAAAAACCACATTCCAGCTACTAAGATCAAATCGGTCGAAACTCTTATGTATGACTGATAAATGTGGATGAAACGAATTAAGTGTGTAAGTCTACTCTCTCTGCATACCCCGTGAGAGCCTCATGTATGTATATTATTAAGTGCAGACAGAAATGTAACAACGCCCACCGGAGAGACATTTAGCAAAGTGACAGTGGGCGAATCGCTCGATTATAATTATATATGTAAGTATATCGATTATGTACGTACATACATACGTACATACGGCTGATTGTTCTTGGGTTTCATTCACCGTAAAACGTTGAGTACAATACACTGCGTAATTAAAAAAAAAATTACTGTGTTGGCAGTGTGGTTCGAGTTGCCTGCAACACAAATATTGCATGTTCGAATCCCGACTGTACCAAAGAGTTTTTCTGAACTTAAGTACAGTGATTAGTCACACCACGAGCTTTACTGTGAAGCAAAACATCGAGAGGAAACCTGCGTATGCCTATGTAAGTACGACAGGTTAGCACCCAAAATATATCTCTGCCGGAAAGTGATTGTGTGGGTACTGCCTATAGCCTATATAAATAAATAAATAAATACCTAGGACAATTCCACACAAATTGACCTGGTCCCAAAAGCTTGTGTTATGGTAACTAGACAATGATAATATATTTACTTATATAGGAAGGAAGGACGGGAACGTTAAGAGTACTCGAAACCGACGAGCATGTATGAAGAGACTGATGAATGTGGACGAAGCGAAAGAGGTATGTAAGTCTAGAGAGAACTGGCGCTCTATACTCTCTGCCTACCCCGTTAGGGACTTGGCGTGATGATATGTATGTATGTATGTAATGTATATATTTAGATATATACATAAATACATCCCTCAGCGGGATTCGAACCCGCGACCGTTCGTCGTCTAATAAATATCTGCCTACCCCTTCGGAACTCTTATGGGAAGGCGTGAGGATATATTATTTATTAATTGATCATAATTAGGACGGCCGGAATGTTTATTAACTAGAAATATGGTGATGAATTACACACTTCTTATTCTTATTTCGTCTTCCTGGTGAAAATACAAATAGACAAGTTAAGACAGGTGAAAACATCTTTCCTGCAGATGCGTAATGCTATCTTGAAATGGATCGGTCGCCGTCTGTTGTGGCCATACAGAGCGCACCATATGGTCCAGATGCGCACGCGCAGACGACCCTGAATGCCTGGGGTCTAGGCCGCGACCATTCGTTACTACTTCTATATCACAATTCTTATTCGACGCATTTATTGTTTATTTATTTTATTTATTTATTTAATAAATTGTAATATTGTATAAGTTTATATATTTAAATAATTGTGTATAAATGTAGAACTAGCCGTGTTCGCGTTTCACCTGTGTAGTTTTTTTACATCATTGATACCTAAGTGGTTTTTCTGGAAATGAAAAGCATAAGAGAGGTAGGGCATAACGGGTTTCCCGTTCGAATTCGGAGCTGCCCGACTGGAGCAGGACCTCCACCTTATAGAAGTCCGTAGCCAAATAACACAATTTTTCGTGTTGTGTTCCTACGCGGTGAATAAGTTTTACAGAAATGAGCTCCTTGGGAAGGGGGGAGGATTGTTACATTGTGTTGGAAGCAGAGAGATTAAACCCATTATGCTGCCAACACACTATAACTCTCCGAACACAGAGTGGCAACGCGCAAGTGATACTTCGGTATCGTGAGCGTAAATAGGCTACGGTAACCGTTTCCCATCAGGTGGGCCGTATGCTAGTTTGCCACTCTTGTTGTATAAAAAAAAAATGCAGTTAATATTTTTTCTTTGTGCCTTTCATCTAATTCCGTTCTGAAGTTCTTGCGTGGAAGAAGAACAAACATCCTCACAGATTAGCATATTTACGAGTATAAAATAAGTAGGATTCATTGGCGTTATTGCACAAATCTGTCCTCTATTCCTCCATTAGGCCCTAGTACCTAATGGAGGAATAGAGGACGGGCTTAATATTGAAACAACACAGATTAAAGAAAGTGCCAAATCTATATTAATATCAGTCAGTAATATCAGAGTAATTTATATATTTTGTAACTAGACAATACAATCTCCCCAGCTTGGCTCATTTGATTGGCCGACTTGATTAAGGTATGTAAGTGTAGAGAGAACTGGCGCTCTACTATATCTGCCTTCCTAGTAAGGAAGTCGATGTGATGATACAATTATACATTAAATATTTTAGTAACTCGGTATTAGTAATTGTGGAAATTAAAAAGCATTTTTGTAAGACCTGACCGATGGCCTTATCATAAGGTGTTATTGCAATCATGATTCAAGAATGATTGAGGGACAGATACAATTACGACTATAAATATATTTACATCTGGAAAAAGAAACGATTTAAAAGTGATGACACAAATTTCAACAACCAAGCGAAGTTCTCTCCTCGCTGTTCCATAACAGTCTCAACATCTGAATGAACTAGATCTCAGATTAGTGAACGTCCTGTGTAAGCCATTTGCGGCTCATGTAATGCACCCACTGACCCCGACTGGAATGCGATTGACTCAGCCTTTGTCACAAACCGGTCGCCCTAAGCCGGGGTTTGCAAATGTTTAGTAAGACCTGCATGATAGGTATGTAAGGTGCGTTCAAACTTAAGCTCTTCTTCACAGTACCTTCAGCTTCAGTTGAAATGATAAAATAGACAATCCAAGAAATTTAAAGACTTACATCTATATCATCACGCCTAGTCCCTAACGGGGTAGGCGGAGAGTATAAAGCGCCAGTTCTATCTACACTTATATACCTCTTTCGCTTTATCCACATTAATCAGTTTCTTTATACATGCTCGACTCTTGACGTTCCTTGATCTAGGTAGTTGGAACGTGGTCTTCCTCTGCCTCTTTTTACACACACTTTTGCTTTGTATATCTGTTTCGTCAATCTTTCTTCACTCATCCTTTCTATATGTCCAAACCAACGTAACGTGCCTTTCTTAATCTTTTTTTGTGTTGTAGCACCTGTGCCTGGCATCCTTACTAACGGAACTCGTTATTGGGATAAGCCAGATTAGAATTGGACAAAGTATGAAAGTGTGAAAGTTATATGCTTTCAATGGACTTGCTATTATTGCCTTAAACAATCTAACTGTGGGAAAGTTATCTGTGTTAAATTATGCATTTTCCAGTTTATTCGACGGCCGGATTAATTAATATGATAAGTTCTATTCCAGAAAACTATGTACCATCCTGCTGGAATATGTAAGGCACAGCTAGCCTAGAAATGGGGATGGATAAAAACTGGACAATAGGAAGTGAACAATGATCGGCTGATACAGGAAAACGGATAGACATTCGCGCGTGAGGTCGGGCGATATTTCGTGATGTGTCACTATGTTTAAAACGCACATTGGATATGAAATCGAAAGTATAGTTACATAAAGGAAACATGGTAACTTTGTTAGTAAAATATTTGTTGTATATCAAATAGCCTCAGTGGTTAATGTGCTGCACCTACTAAATCCAGATTCAAAGTTTAAACCCAGGCGGACTGTACGAACGAGATTCTTAATTTCATTGCAGAACAGTTGTTTATGGCAACACGAGTTTCACTGTGGCGGAATAATTTGTACGGAAACCTATATACGTTTAGGAAGTAATTCAACGACGTATGTATAATCGTGCTTATAAAACATATTAAGTAGTAATATTTATAAACGTTTACCGTGTGTGCTATTTATTTCCTTGTGTGATAATGAAGAAATGGCTCAAAATCTAAAAATATCCACCACTATTAAATCTGGCTGACCTTAGAAGTAATAATAACTATAATAAATAATAATATGTCCTCACGCCTTCCCATAAGGTTCCTCGAAGGGCTACCCCTTCAGAGCAGAGGTGTATAAGTAGTACCACACACCCACTTTCCGCCAGAGATATATTTTAGGTGTCAACGTGGCAGATGGCGAGTCCATCGCCGTTACTCAAGCACGACTATGCATACGCCTTTTTGAATTGCTTCTCAAACGTACGCAGGTTTCCTTTCTATGTTTTCCTTCACCATAAAGCTCGTGGTGTGACTTGTCACTGTACTTAAGTTCAGAAAAACTCATTGGTACATTCGGGATTCGAACTTGCGATCTTTGTGTCGCAGGCAACTACTCGAATTTGGAGGCATGTTCTCTAAGTTATTTTATAGCTTTAACTGATGTGTTTTAATTATATTTTTACTCTAATACACGATAACACTGTTTCACGACCGCGAGTAATTGGTCATAAAACATTTAATTGTTGAAACAAATTATCCGTGGTCGAGTAGTTCGAGCAGTTTTCTGCATCATAAATAGTGCAAGTTCAATTCCCAACTGTACCAATGAGTAGTTCTTAACTTATGAGATTAACAGCACATTATGGATGGAGAACTGTGTTTGGGAGTCAATATGCATTGATATTTAAGAAGTAGGTAGGTATTTATTGACCATAAAAATAAAGTCAAATTAAAAAGTAATAAAATAGTAATTAATACTTTGGCACACAAACAGTCATCCCAAATTAAGCAAGGCTTGTATTATAGTTACTAGAAAATGATATATTTACTTATATAAATTGATAACTAGGGTACAAACAAATTTTAATACTCGTGTTCATCACACAAATATCTGCCCTCGGCGGGAGTCGAGCCCGCCACCTCCAGTTTCGCAGTCTGGACATCTAACCACTAGACCAGACGGCCGTCAAAGTAATGCCAAAGGAGGCTGGGAAAAGATGATCAATATCTTCGTCTCGGCCGATAGAAGTGGGAGGCTGCGCTGCGTCCATTCAGCTATTCCCGGCATGCGGTGAATGACCTCTCGTGCCCTGACTCTTAGGGCTTTCACGGACTTGAAGAATGTTAGCCATTTATTATTAGAATTATTGTTTATTAGAATTTCTAAATAAAGTGACGTGGTGGCCGAGTGGTTCGTATAGTCTGCAACGCAGTTGGAATCTTGGCTGCACCACTGGGTTTTCAGAACGAATGTATCAGTGATTAATCGTATACACACCATAAACCACGAGGTTTATGGTGTGTATACGTTTACTATACACTACCAGTGCCGCGCGGCTTGACCCGCGAAAATTAAGACTTCCTTGGTATATAATTATAGTGCCATCCACGAAGACGCGCCCCACTATTCTTCTTTATGTAAGTGTGCAACCTTCCACTAATGTTTGAGTATTATCGGTACACTTGAGTCGGGTCATACTCTCCGCATCCCGCGACCTCCTCGACTACAAATTGGTGAGGCGCGTCTACGTGGATGGCACTATCTACGGATTGTTCTGGATTGTTATATGGAATATCTAATGTATCTAATTAATCATTTACCTTTTTTCCAAATGTCATCGAATTTCGTTCAACACTACTGGCGCGATTAAGTGACAAACATCCCCGCAAACTTTCGCATGAATAATATTTTTGGATTCTAATATTGTGTATCTAAGCACGAGTATGAACCCTGTCTTTTCCCAGGACCCTAGCTATAGATAAGCACGTATAGATAAGCACCTGTGGGAAGGTTTACATAAACACAGACATTACGGTTACTCTACGACTATCCATTACTTACCCCCTCCACGCGGTGTCCAGCGAGCAATTTCTCTAACTGCTGTCATATTATGATAGCAAAAACGACGTTTGACCACGTCCGGCGAATTGCTATGTCCATTGTTTGACGTCATAGTGTTTATTTTTTAAGTACAAATAAGATACATACAGACATATCTGGAGGTAGGCAGTGGGAGTAGGTAGTTGGTTTTTGCTAGACTTATAGAACTTTCTTTTCATCTACTTTCATCAGTCTCATCATAAACGCTCGCCGGTTTCGAGTACTCTTTAACGTTCCCATCCTTGAGTGACCGATGGATTTGATCTAGATTTGGAACGTGGTCTACCCCAGCCTCATCTTACACTTTAGAATTGTATATTATTTGAGCAATTTTTTTAAGAGTACCCTACAGTTTACCGAAGAGCATGTATGAAGAGAATAATGAAAGTGGACAAAGCGAATGAAGTATATAAGGATCGAAGCAAGTGGAAAGAAGTGGTCTCTGCCTACCCCTACGGGAAAGTGGCGTGTTTAAATGTATGTAATGCGATGATTTTCATTTGTTTGTTGTTGAATGTTTCCTTCTAGAAGTTGAGATAGGCTATGAAACATATTATCCTGTAGTTGAAAGTGACAAAACCTCTTCGGATTCCTTGGAAACAGCGGCCACGAACCTGTTAATCTAGAACTCTGGAAGCCACGCCCTTCCCTTCACCTGAGGTGCCTTGTATAACGAACGAAAGGGAAAAAATCTAGACTTGTGAGGTCGATGGCCCCCTTTCATTTGCTTATGTAATGGACTACGAGCTGTAATCATATGGGGGAACCGGTCGCACCGACCAATTTAGACCAAATAGTTTGTATAAAATTAATTGTATGTCCAAAAAGTTTAACACACCTGCTTCCGAATAATGATGTAGTGAATTTAAGATTGTACTACCTAAGTAGTAACATTACTTGTATGTGCTTCTGTTGTGTTAATTTAATTACACTATCTTTTTCATTTTCCAAGTTCCATTGGACTTTCGTGGTGTTACAAAAAATCATTTTGCTGGTGACAGAATAGGCAACATTTAACTATGCGTTGTAGTAAGCACTAGGAAAGAACACTAGGATTATTACCATTTCTTACCTTTTTTCTATGTTTACGCATTCTCACAATTTTCTTTAGCTATTACGTCTTTGAATTTCTTTCTCACACGTATGCAAGTTTCCGCTCGATATCTTCCTTCGGTGAAGCTCGTGGTTTGATAATTCACTGTTTAAAATTAATGATTGTTATGGTATGTATATTTACGCGTCGCAAGCGACTTCTTAAACCACACTACACTTTGTTTCAATTTTATTTAATTTTTTATATATACTGGCCTACTGAAGTTTCAATATGAAGTTTTATTTATCAAAGCCAGTTGTAAACTTCTATCATGCATGCACAATAAGACGAGAAATAATGAGAATTCTATCAGGTCATATTTACCTGCGAGCATTGTCCGTCACTTTGTCAATGATGTGCTATTATATAAAAGTTCTCAAAAAACCTATTGATATGTTACGTTTATAAAATTATATATCTATATATATAAAAATTAATCACCGAAATGTTTGTACGCGCATAACTTCCAAACGACTGCACCAAATTGGATAAATTTTCTTCTGTGCGTGTCGCTTACCTCCTAACCGGCCGGACCGATTTTAATGAAATTGTATGTGTGTCCTCAGATGGATTCGAGAATGGTTTCAATTCACAATTAAACCCGATAGGTGGCGCTGCGATCGTGGTTCAGAAACTGTTACTTTTCCCCCAGGCGAAGCTGGGCGGGACAGCTAGTATATATATAAAATTAAAAGTACCGTTTAATCCGAAAAAAGTTTAAGCAACCTAAAAGAGCCTGCACTGTGTTTCTATAAAGAAGGTTTATGTGATTATCATAATACATAACAATCATATAATGTAATCCTCCTTCCTTCCCACAAGGGTCCCCGAAGACTCCCACTTTCCGTCAGAGATATATTTTCGGTGCGAACGTGACAGGTGACGAGTCCATCGCCGTTACTTAAGCACGACTATACATACTGACTAGACTATACATGCCTTTGAATGGCTTTTCAGAAGTAGAAGTGCAGGTTTCCTCTCGATGTTTTCCTTCACCGTAAAGCTCGTGGTGTTACTAAACACTGTACTTAAGTTTAGAAAAACTTATTGGTACAGTCGGGATTCGAACTTGCGATCATTGTGTCGAAGGCCACTACTCGAATCACTCGGCCACCACCGCCGCGTGATTATTATTATTACAAGTAATGTAATAAAGCGATACACTCACTGCAAATCTGAATGATTGTGGACGGATTTAATTCAATATAATTGCTTTAAATTGGCCGCCCGACATCAGTTCAACATGATTTATATATTTACATTAAGCTTGTTTGAGCTTTTGAATGCTTAGTAATCCACACATGCTTAACGTTTAAAAGATTTAAGTTCATTAATAACGTAGGTAACTTATTAGTAAGCCCTAGTTAACTAAGATATTTTATTTTTTATTTTCGCTTTGTTATATTACAGAGGGTATGTTTACAAAACTCGGACACTACTCACGATAACTCACATTTTAATATTAGAAACAGACACTCCAATTTTATTTATTTGTATAGATGTCATGTTGGTACGTGTATGCTTCAAACTTCAGTCGAAATGTTTTACAAATTTTAAGTTAACATTTTTGACTCAAAATACAACTCGCTTCAAGGATTGTTTTCATAAATTCTGCCTATCACTGTTGATCTTATCAGTCATGCTCATCCAACCATATATATCTAATAAGGGAACCTCACACATGGTCTGATTCTAGTTCATATATAGTCACAGCATCCAGAATTAATGTGAAAGCACCTTTAGACCGTAACATCATTACTGATGGACGATAACGTCCATTGTACAAAATAAAAAGACACAACTAATCGAGATGGAAGCGAAAGTCAATTTAGGACGCCAGTCATGCTAGCATCAATATTTGCTTATGATTGCTCGATTGCATTTTTTTGTGAGAACGTACATAATACTTACATATTGTACTAGCGGTCCGTCCCGGCTTCGCACGGGTGGACATAAGATATTTTTTGTAAAAGAAAATATGCCTATGTCACTCAAGGGGAATGTAGCTTTCCAATGGTGAAAGAATTTTTCAAATCGGTTTAGTAGTTTCGGAGCATATTCAATACAAACATACATTCATACATATCTTTCCTCTTTATAATATTAAAATAAATAAATATCCTCACGCCTTCCCACAAGGGTCCCCGAAGGTAGGCAGAGGTGTATGGGTAATACCCACACACCCACTTACCGCCAGAGGTATATTAGGTGCCAACGAGACAGATGGCGAGTCCATCGCCGTTACTCAATATTAGTAATATATATGTCGGAAACGCAGGAGCGCAAGAGCGCTAGCTAGGCGACATCGATTCGTATGGGATTCGGATGCACGCTCAACATCAGTGGGAGAGGTTCTGGTACTGGGTTTTGGGTTCTGGGCGTCAGGCAATTAAACCACGAAGATATAATACGAGAATTATATGTTGGTAATTAGCAATCACAAATTCACATTACGATGTTACAAAGTAGGTACTTAATTATCAACAGAGTTGTGTGAACCAACGGTCCCGTTTGGAAGGACCGAACTGTATCGCTCACTGTAATCTATCGAAATATCAGAAGGGGCCAGTGCCCCTTCCGATATTTCGATATGGGACTCCTAAACTACTGAACCGATTTCAATCAAATTTGCACATCGTATCGCAGTTTGATCCAACTTGAAAGATAAGATAGCTTACATCTCAATTGGACCCGATAGGTGGCGGTGCGATCGTGTTTCAGGAAGTTTTACTTTTTCACCCGGGCGAAGCTGGGCGGGACAGCTAGTAATTTATATAAAACAACTGTTCTTTTTTTGGAGACATTCTTTGTATAGATATAATAATAATGATAATTAATTTCACCAGATGGATGGAAGCAAAGGTATGTTTAAATTATTTTACAATTTTAATATTGGTCTTGAAACAGCAGACTTGTTGGCTATCGGCTGCATCCCGGACCAACCACTTCAGTAGGTAGCTACCCTAGAAATTAAACATTTGATTTTGTGAATGCGAAAGATTGTGGGAATTACTTAATTAATAAATTATTTTTTCACTCAAAAACCACTGTATGAAATTGTACCTATATATAATAATAATAATATCCTCACGCCTTCCCTAAAGCGTCCCCTAAAGGCAGGCAGAGGTGTATAGGTAGTATCCACACACCTACTTTCCACCAGAGATATATTTTAGGTGCTAACGTGACAGATGGCGCGTCCATCGCCGCTACTCAAGCACAGACACAGATGTCGCCTATACATACGCCTTTTGAATGTCTTCTCAAACGTATGCCGGTTTTCCGTCAATGTTTTCCTTCACCGCAAGGCTCGTGGTGTTACTAAACACTGTACTTAAGTTTAGAAAAACTTATTGGTACAGTCGGGATTCGAACTTGCGATCATTGTGTCGAAGGTCACTACTCGAATCACTCGGCCACCACCGCCGCGTGATTATTATTATTACAAGTAATGTAATAAAGCGATACACTCATTGCAAATCCGAATGATTGTGGACGGATTTAATTCAATATAATTGCTTTAAATTGGCCGCCCGACATCAGTTCAACATGATTTATATATTTACATGAAGCTTGTTTGAGCTTTTGAATGCTTAGTAATCCACACATGCTTAACGTTCAAAAGATTTAAGTTCGTTAATAACGTAGGTAACTTATTAGTAAGCCCTAGTTAACTAAGATATTTTTTTTTATTTTCGCTTTGTTATATTACAGAGGGTATGTTTACAAAACTCGGACACTACTCACGATAACTCACACACATATATATATATATATATATATAATAATAATATATATTTTATTATAATATATATATATAGCTGTGCCCGCGACTTCATTCGCGTTGTATTTAACAGCCTTAGTTACTCCTTTTTACATCTGCTATCTGCCAATGAGTTTCCTCAAAATCAGTCCAGCCGTTTCAGAGGTTAACCGGTACAAACAGACACAGACAGACAAAAAAAAATTGGTATATGTAGCGTATGTACATCCTTAAGGATTTAGTAAAAAGCTGTTATTTTAATATTAGAAACAGACACTCCAATTTTATTTATTTGTATAGACGTGTCATGTTGGTACGTGTATGCTTCAAACTTCAAAGTCGAAATGTTTTACAAATTTTAAGTTAACATTTTTGACTCAAAATACAACTCGCTTCAAGGATTGTTTTCATAAATTCTTCCTATCAGTTGATCTTATCAGTCATGCTCATCCAACCATATATATCTAATAAGGGAACCTCACACATGGTCTGATTCTAGTTCATATATAGTCACAGCATCCAGAATTAATGTGAAAGCACCTTTAGACCGTAACATCATTACTGATGGACGATAACGTCCATTGTACAAAATAAAAAGACACAACTAATCGAGATGGAAGCGAAAGTCAATTTAGGACGCCAGTCATGCTAACATCAATATTTGCTTATGATTGCTCGATTGCATTTTTTTGTGAGAACGTACATAATACTTACATATTGTACAAGCGGTCGGTCCCGGCTTCGCACGGGTGGACATAAGATATTTTTTGTAAAAGAAAATATGCCTATGTCACTCAGGGGGAATGTAGCTTTCCAATGGTGAAAGAATTTTTCAAATCGGGCTAGTAGTTTCGGAGCACATTCAATACAAACATACCTTCATACATATCTTTTCTCTTTATAATATTAAAATAAATAAATATCCTCACGCCTTCCCACAAGGGTCCCCGAAGGTAGGCAGAGGTGTATGGGTAATACCCACACACCCACTTACCGCCAGAGGTATATTAGGTGCCAACGAG